>JBCJKF010113243.1:0-16243 GCA_039654545.1 Plocamopherus ceylonicus | reverse complement strand
CTCAAACGTTGAGAATGCATGTACATAATTGTATTGTCTTTTCCCTTATTATGACTGCATTGTTACTTTAAACTTTTATATCGATGATCATGGGCACAGAACGCCCAAGTCCGAAAATCTCAATTTGACAGGACAAAGTAAGAACTGAAGCTCCTATTATATTACAATCTCTACTAAAACATTTTTGATTACAATGTGATGGATGTTGTCTCTCCAAGACTTCTATTGTGCTGACAACGTAAAGGGTGCATATCATTTAATAAATATAATAATGAGCTATTTTAAAAGCATTTTGGAAAAATTTGGACTTACGATTTCTGTGCAGGAGACTATCGTATATATATATATATATTTGTCCTGGGAATTATTATTTTTGAAATAAAAATGATTCTGATCCACAGCAATGAAATGACAACATTGGGGGGGGGGGGGGGGGGATGTGTAAACAATCCTTGTAACCTGAAAGAGGAAGCCCTTTTTATTTATTTCCTTCAATAATATATTATTTATATTCATTCTCCCTTTCAGACTGTGTCTGTACTATAACCCTGCTTTGCACCTGGGGATGATGGAGGGTCAAGAAAAATTTGGTTTGTTATAATGCTTGGAAAGTTAAAAAAACATTTCTCTTACACATTTTTCTACATTGCATAATATCATGCGTAAAAAAACAAAGTCACTTTTCAGCAACATTTATTGCTCTTATAAATGCACATGGATTTATTTCAAAGTCATTTAACTACATGCCAAACCTGTGGAAAATGGCGGGAGACTCATGAAAAAATGGCATTCCTCACACACTCACGGAATCGGTATTCAAATTTCATGAGAACATGAATTAATAATTTTTATGTTTTGCCCACTAGAAGACTAGTAAAAAGCATCTCTCTGTCTATTTAAAATCTATTGGGGGTATGCAAGACAAACTGAGTAAATCTGGTCTTTGTGATGTGTAGGAAAGCAATTGA
The DNA here is from genome assembly GCA_039654545.1 of Plocamopherus ceylonicus. Lineage (NCBI taxonomy): Eukaryota > Metazoa > Mollusca > Gastropoda > Nudibranchia > Polyceridae > Plocamopherus > Plocamopherus ceylonicus. Next base: position 15,275 of record JBCJKF010113243.1, on the reverse strand, counting down.
GTTGCTGCCAAGTTCCGACTCGTGCGCTAAAGGATTCCTAGTCCAGGACTGACTAAGAAGTCGTTTTTACGGCTCTAAGCAAAGATCGGCCATGTTCGATACTCTTATCGGTTAGCGATACTTCGACCACATAGACGGTAAATAAAATATAATCAAAACACTTAAAACTTGAAAGAAATTATTCAAAACTCATTTCAAGTTTTCTAATATGCAGTATTACCAAAATTCACACAAAAATTAAATTTTATGGAGGTAAGATTTTTCAAAAGAGAGTGGCATCTTCAATCCTGGTCTTGTGTTAGAAGTATAAACGACTATTGCACCTTTTTTGCTCATGAACTCATTCATTTGTCCATTCACTTACTTCTTTGTGAACTCTTCTAATTATAATTCTCATAATTCAAATTCTGCCGTTGTAGAGCCTTAATTGCCATAAAAAATAATTACTAGAATTGTTTATTTTATGTTGTTTACAGTATGTTTTGAGTATTATTTCTTTGCAAATGCTGCTTTGATGACAGTCTAGCTGTCTTAGTCCCGACTTAGGGCAGGTCCCTACCTCCTGTAAAACTTAGTCCAGGACTATGCCCTAGTCAATAATCGTGCATCTCACGGAGTCCTTCGTCAGAGTTTAAGGAGAAAGTTAAGAAGGTAGCCTTAGTCCTAGGTAACGAAGTAATGGAGCATATGATGTATGATACGCACCCCCTAGGTCAAGTGTGATGTTGATGACTTCATTTTTTCTTGAAAGCAGTATAGCTGGGTTCACTGCACCTACTATTTGTTGTTCACTTATATGTTTTTTGTTGTTTTTTTAATGATGTGCTTTTTGTAATCATTTAAAGACATGGTCAATTTAGTTTATGCTAGCTTTTAATTGGTCACTTTTATGTACAAACGGCAATCCCACATTTCCAGTCATCTTTGGGTCTTAACAATAAGTGGGCCCTTGACTGTCCCCAGTCACATTGAGCAATTTCGATTGGCCAAGTTCATTTCCTGGTTTCATTAAAGAATAAAAAGTAAATCGAAACTTCTCCATCTGACTGCTGATGGCCCACAATCGCTCCAGTTATCAAGAGATTTATTTGTGCGGTATGGCGCCTCACTAAATTTGTCAAATATCGCCACCTTTTCAGTAAATCTCACCAAAATATTTTCCTCTGGAGCTAGCAAGTCTGCATTTAAAGACAGTTCCCAGGTTCTAACATATTTTGTTAAGATAAGTAGTTTCGAGAAATCATTCATCCACAAAGTAGTGGATGGTATACTTTAAATACTTAGCATTGAGCTGAGTGGTCAAGCTGAGAGCTGATGTGACAATTATAATTATAGCAACAGTAATGATTGCTTTTGTTTTACAGTGAATTCTCAGTATTTTATTTGTCTAAAATTGCAAAAACAAAACATGACAAAATGCAGACTACTTAAGCATATTATATATTATAATATACCAGTATGCAAAGACTTACTAACTCATCTTGGAAGGAACGACATGTTAACAAATCTTTATCTTGGCTTTGAAGTTGGGTATACATGTGAAACACAACTCCTGATTACCATATAGATGAAATGCTCAGACATATGATAATTAAGGGCAAATCAACAAAGTTTAGTCTTGGTAATCCAAATGATTTGCAAGAACAGATTTTGTTCCTATTTTTTCTTCGAAGTCTAATTTAATACAAATTCATCATTCATGATTCCAATATCTGAATGCCTTATTTGGGGACAGATAGCTATTTTTTCCTTTGCTATAATGCAAACTTTTCCTTGTGATCGAAGAAAATCGACTTGTTATATCTTGATTGATTAGTCTGGTTTTCGCTTTCCTGATCTTCTGGCGGTTTATAGACACAATTACACCATTTTTCACACCGATCCAGACAGTGGGGCATTGTGACATACCCTCCCACCTGAACAGCTTCAGATGCTGATAAACCCTGCTACATAGGGTAAAATCTAAAAGTATAATAATATATTCTTTTTAATCAAGAAAATAATGTATATTATCAAATGTATATGTCCTAATCTGCCTTATTAATTCGACAGGTTCAAAGACAATACAAAATGCATGTTCCAGTACATATAGTTTATAAACATTTTTCTCCTCAGGTTTTTCAGGTGACAAAATATTTCGGACAAAGAAAGCAGAGATTGCCGCAGCTGGCAATCGTCCTGAGGATTGGAGAACTTATATAGAGGAAACCAAAGCAAGCATCAAGGATCTGCCTCTAGAAGACAAAAAGAAAAATTTGATAAGCTACATGTACTACAGTGCCTTTCAGGTTAATTTACAATACATTTCTATATTGAACTGAAAGTACTTACTTAAATTTTGAGATGTTATCCATGACAATATATAAAAAAAAAAAAAGAAAAAAAAAGAATCAGATGATCACACAATTGATACATATCATTGAACAAATATATTTGCTTTGAATGTTAATGTTAATGTTATATGGAGATGGCAGTTGAAATAGTACATTTATCCATTTCAGCTGTTTGGTGTCTTTAACTTTGACGCAATCTACTGTCTATTCTTCGACATGTTCATTAAACGGTTTATTTAGCAATGGGATGAAATACATTGCATTTTAGTTTTTATTGCCTGTGCAACTTGCAATATGTACATGGAATCGTGCAGACTGAAAAAACACTGAGGATAAGGATCTTCTACTCAATGCCAGAAAGAAAGATAATGGCCTTTGATAAAAGTAAACTAACGAACATGACAATTAATGGACAATGCCTGGGAAAAGTAGACTACTACATGTATACATATCTTGGGACAAGATTAGAATCCAATGAAAGAATACTCCAGATATCAGAAGGAGGCTAGCTCTTGCCAGTTCAAAACTTCATCCATGTGGAAGAGTGATAGCATACACCTCAAATGTCAGATACTAAACACCTGCATTTTTCCACCAGCTGCATATGGATGCGCCGTTTTGACAGTGACAAAAAAAAAAAAAAAGAAAAAGAAAAGAAAATCAATACATTTGAGATGAAATGGCACAGGAAAATACTCAGAGCACCATTGACAGCAAGAGAGACAAATATTAGAAAGATTAAATATCAATTAGCTTAAACTAGTGAAATTAATCTGGAGACAAAAACTGTCTTTGGTCACCTGAAATGACATGATACATTAGAAAAGTTCTTCATGCCGACAGGTAATTAATGAAGCATTTGATAATGCTGATTAAGTTTAGATGATTGAATGTGATGTGATATCCTTCCAGAAATTGACTGTGTCAAAGTAATAAGAATAAAGGGAATAAAAAAAGGGATTAGGCGCCATGCAAGCTCCGCAATTGAATTTGATTAATCTAAGATGCTTTATACATTTCACGACTTCATAACTGTTTTATAGTCGTCTGTGGGGAAAAATTCTGATAAGCAGGCTGCAATTTGGTTTAACTGGGTGTTTGGATTAAGAGGGCTTAATCTTCATGGTGCACTATCAAAGTTGTTGCAAAATCATATTGAGCTAAGCAGTGCAAGGTCATTGAAGATGAGAATACTTCATGGAACTGTTGTGTCAGCCATAAACATTGACTCAATGACTCCTCAGCATCCTGGGACTTTCTTGTTGTTGTTTTTTTAAATTGCTGTGGTGATTAAATTAAGACAAGCAGATTTACTTATTTAATATGCTCTCTCGTTCACTACTTTTATGATGAATGTTGACATTTTTCCAAAGAATATTTTTATTATTTTGAGATTTGGAATCTATATTATTGGCAATAGATTGTAAAACTGCATTTTTCTTTATGTAAAGATGTTATTCCTTTGAGAAGGTTTCCTGCAGAATCCATCAAACCTTTCATTGAAATGTTACGTATTGTATTTCTTGTGGTTTGATTTTACAGGTCATCCCAGTTTCCAATACATCTTTTGCACATGCTCAGTTACTGGTTGATTATGCCACTTTCAAAAGGTATTTTATGTTTTTTCAATTATTTGTTCAAGTGATTTTGGGTTTATCCCTAGACAGGATGTCTCTCTGCATGAAAACTACTTGCCCCTACTTTTATTCTGAGGTCTCTTGCATTGCTATATTTTATATATGTGATTATGTCAAATTTTCTTTTCAAGTTTAGAAAGGGGAAGACTTGTATTTGTTGGAACCTGTTGATAATGATTTAATTTAGACTTTTGATTCATTTTAGTAAACTTTTTAAAAAGAAACTTTGCAATATACTTCATTCACATTCACATTACATTGGATATTTTTACTTTTGTTTTGTCCTTTTTTTTTTTTTTTAGTGAACAGAGCATTGAAGATGCAGAAAAATTGTTGGCACATGGCAGACGGTACTTACGAATACATGCAATTATATATGTTGCTAGTGCCGAGCTGGAACTGAAAAAAGGTAAGAACAGATTATTGTATTTAGATTGAATACAGTCAAACCTGCCCCTAGGGGTCACCTAAGATCACACAAAAATGTGACCGTTATGGACAGGGACTGCCCCCCACCCCCACTCCAAAAAGAGAAAAAAAACCCCACACAAACAACAAAACAAAACAAAAGGAAAAAAACAAAAACAAAACTAGAAAACATGGAATGGCCACTAGACAAGTAATAGGACTGCAAAGCAAATCCTGGTAGAGCTAGAGGCATCTCGTATTTCACCCTGACACTCATCGCAGAATAAAGGAAGATAGCCTGTGTATAGCGCAATATCCACTTTATGTGCTCAAAGCGCTTTATGACCAATACCAATAGCAACGCATAACATGGACGAGCCAGGCCGCCTGTTCTGCGATCGAGCAATTTTTTTTTTTTTCCCAGACAAGGACAAAGCAACCGGCCTGGTACATTTACTCATTTTACCCCTGATTGTGGTGAGAAAATGTGTGTAAAGAGTTTTTTTCAAAGAGTCAACTTTGCACCGCCCCTGCGGGGTTCGAACCCAGGACCTTAGTCTACCTCTACTATGAAGCCGCACCTCAGGCAGTGTGTGGCCCTAGGGTGTTGGGAGGTGGAAGAAGGCGTTCCGATGTCAGAATTCTCTACCCAGGCTCCCCTCCTCCTTCAGAGGTTCGACCCGACAGGGTCTATGGTAGATCTATGGTTCATGCAGAAAACCACAGGGAGACTCAATTACTCATTCATCCAGTTGAGGCTGAGCCATTATTGGCTGGGGGTTATAGCCAGTCAACAAGCAGCGATGGACCTTTGTATGGCTATAGTTTTGACTCCTCCGTCGCCGTGGTCTCCTCCATTCCACCTTCATGCTAGGCACACCACGACTGTCTAGCATGTCTGCTCATTCGGCTGTCTGGCTATTGGCGGTCGGCATCTTCAAAGGGTAGCATTCACCGTGGCCGTGAAAAGGTAGTCTAGGCAAAGGCAGACAAGGTCTATCACTTCACGTTTATAGGATTCACTTTGGCTGTGTCTAGCCGAGGCTTATGTTCACATAGGCTAACCTTAAGCTATGTCTAGCTATAATAAGCATGGTACACTACCATATTTCCAAGCATTGATTGGAAGTTAGTAAGAGTTAGGCGGTCAGCCATAATAGAATTCAGCAGGGCAAATTTGTTACGATCCCAAGCATGGGTGACTGTTATGAGCAGGTGATTTGGCCATGTTTTTCTAAAAAGAAGCTGGCCGTGGCCACGTTGGACAGGTCACTGCTTTGGACAGGTTAAAAATATAGGAAAAAAATCAAGCAGGTCACAGGGAGGTGGTCATTAATACAGGTGGCTATTATGGACATGTGACCTCTAAGGCAGGTTTGACTGTATTTAGTTATTTCATTCAGCAGTGTTTTCGTTTCTATAATTCTTTTTTTCCCTTTTTTTTTCTTTCTTTAATTACAACCTTAACAAGTGTTAAATAATCTGACCAGACAATAAAAGAAGGGAATTCAAGAAACCTGTACTATTTTAATGCTTCCCTGAGGTAAAGATAAAGAATTGAATTCATTTCTTGTGATTTGAATTAATGGACTAATTGACCAAAAAAAATTTAAGCTTTGATTTACATAATGTTAACAGCCACCGCAAACAAGGGAGTGACATGATAATTATTTTAATGCTATTTAGTGATTGCCTTTTGTCAATATAATTCATGTTATAGTCTTCTGTATCTAAATGCATAGAAGGTGGACATGCCCATGATTGTCATCAGTGCGCCCATGTTTCTGTTAATAACATTAATATGAACCACTTTTCAAATTACTCATTGAAGGCAACCGACAGAAGGCAGCAACCATTCTGAAAAGAGGGGGCCACTTTGGAGCAAAGCCCGAAAGCCTGATAAGGGAGGCTAAAGATAGATTAGCCAGGGATTGCACCAAACTTTTACACACAGATTCTAAAGAAAACGAATCATTTGACTGTAAGTTTTTTTTTTGAGTACTCTTCTTATTCTATTGTAGATCAGAAATTGTACAGAATTTTTTCAATTGGTTCACACTTAATTAGTTTTAATTTCAATTTCATCATATCTTTTTATATTTTATGAAGCATCAAATTTATTGAATTATAGGAAGATTGGATGCCTCCTGCTTTGTCACTTAAAAATGAAGCAACTTTCCTGTAGGCATGTCAATCCTCTGATATTTCTTTCCCCCCAAAATTTTGACCCGTTGCAAATTAAACCCATTTCAACCCAATAAAGGTGTACTGGGGTGTTTTCAGTGGTTGAGTGCTCTTGTCACGGAAGTAGGTGGGTCAGTGTGGGACAAAGAGGTGAGAGCTTTCAAAATGACAATGGCAGCATCCACAGAGGAGTACTGCAGTAGTTTTTGTATATAAATGATTCAGTATTGACCACTGTAGAAGTGTAGTGATAAGAGCTTGAAAGAAAAATTGTCTTGGTTTCGATTTTTAAGCACATTTATCATTATATAAATTGCTTGTCATCTTTAATCAACCCATGCTCACTTCTGTCTTGCTTATCAATGTTCAGACAAGTCTGAGCGTTTACAAGTATATCCTATATGTCGAACCATTTTGGGTGTTGGTAACTGGAGCGCTGGTAGGCTGTACCCCAGTCACACAGAGGGGTTTCAATTTGCTTTAGTTTTATACTATAACCCTAATGAAACCAAAAAGTGATGCGCTCTGTGATTTTGGAGATAGCCCATGGTCACTCTTATTGAAGAGACACCCAAGATGTTTGAAAATGTGGGATAGCCCGCTTGTACTTAAAAGTGTCCAGTCCTACTGTCCATGGTATTTTAAAGTCCTATAGAAGAAAAAAAGTTAGAGCTCTTATATCCATTTAATTGTGCTCTATGCGCTTTACAAGGTTTCACTGACAGTCCTCTTCCATCTAATAACATTCTCAAATACCTGAGGAGTATTCAGTGGAGCAACCATTTTACAAGCATATCATTCCTGGATCCTGACAATATCTTCCACTTCTTGTTGGTGGGAACCCTTTTTACACTTGATTTGGGTATGAAAGTGTGTACAGAACTTTATCCAAGAACTTGAAAGTCACTGTGATTCAAACCTCAGACCTCTCAGTCTTCAGTTTGAGTACCTACCACTAGACCACAATGCCTCACAATATAGACCCTCACCTTCTTATTTTTCCTTCATTGGAAAAAAGACAACATTTTATTTCCTGTTTTTCAACTCTATCCTCTAGCTTCCTCTGGACACAATTCCAGCCCCAGCAGTGGTGTAGAGTTGACGGGAGAGACATCCCAACCACAAATTAAACAAATGGATCATGGGTATGAATTTATGGGTGGAATTTTTTTGTCAAGCTTTGTGATTTTAAAGGTATTTTAATTATAAGCAATGAGAAAGTAGAGCTTTACTCAATGTAGGGATTTAATTTACCAGTAGTTCTAATGTGATTGCAGTGAGTTGTTGAAAATCTTATATTTTGCAGATTTTACAATTAATTAATTTTGGTGATTTCATTTCTGGGATTAGGTTGATTAACTGCAAATTTCTTCCTATCCAGTGCTGCTGTTCTAGTGTTTAAAGCATTAGATACAAAGGCCAAAATTGGTTGAAATAAATTGATTAAAATTGTTTTCTTTTATTGTTGTGAAGATGATTTCATTTATTTCTCATTGTTAACATGTCTTAAATCTAATAAGTGCATTCATTTATTTAGATTGATAAATTACAAACGATAGTGATAATTTATAACTTATTATGTCATATTTTCTCTTTCTATGTTAGGCAAGAGAGAGACAACCACACAAATACTTTGCCAGGATGCAAATCCAATACCGAAGAGGTCCAACAAGACCTTGACTTTATCACTAATTACCGCAAATTGGCCTCTTTATCAACACCCTCCAATTTCTGTACTTCCTCTTATATGAAAAAAAGCACGGATATTAGATTACCCCATGAAGAATGCCAAAGCAATACGAAAGATACTGCAACTTCCCACATGCGAGATCCTCCATTGGTGTTGCGAGCCTTTCAGGATCTAGGGAACACAGACATGAGCAGTGGTCGGAATGAAGGTAATGTGACAGCTGGTTCAACAAGTGGTTGTGATTTTACCTCTGAAGATCATCTTAACAATCAACTTAATTCCAACTCTTTGGCATGTGCAAAAAACTCTAGGCTTTTGCCTGAAAGCACACCACGAGGTTTGTCTCGCAACCTGTCGTCGCTTTTCAATTCATCAAAGGAAGATAACAAGGGATCTGCAGTGAAGTTCCACCGTTGGCATAGTGCTGCTGCTCTTCCACCATCAAGTAAATTGACTGCATCAGCAAGGTATCTTTTTGTTTTTCTGTTCTTTCCTTTTTATTTATTATAGTAAATGTCACAAAAGTGGTTTTATTTTGTAAAATCCTACTCCTTAAAATTCTTATTCATAAATAAGAGGGAAAATCTGAAAAATCCATTTGACATGGCAATTAGCTATGATAATTTTCTACCCTATACACATACAAATTATATTATCCCTATAATGTGCACAATGTACTTTAAACAAATTGCCTTGTTGAGTGCGCTTCATAAAATATCACCAAGCCATGGTGGCTTAATGGGGTAGATTTCCATTGTTTTTCATGACTTATGCCGTTTTATGTTCCAGTGCATGGCATATGTAGACCTGTACACTGACTACAATCTTCTAGATCTAGATCTTATTTGACATTTCTACCAAAAAGATTTTTCCACTCAAAGATCCATTTAGTAGATCTATTCTATATATACTCATAACTCTAAATTTATGTCAAGTTTCACATTTCATTGATATCTCTTAGCCAGGCAAATCAACAAAAATCTCACGAGCCATAATTCATTTTGTGTCCATTAGTAATACAAGTGAGAGTTGCTATTTGTTTAGTTTTGTACTAATAATTGTATTTTATGTAGTGAATTTTAGGGGCATAGTGGCTCTGCGGCAGAGCGTTGGACTTCGGACCGAGAGGTCGCGGGTTCAAACCTCTGTAGAGACGTGCGGTTTTTTTCCTTAAGAAAAATTTACCCCTGTTGCTTCACTCGACCCAGGTGAAAATGGGTACAGCTTCGGCTGGGAAAGTGTTCTGCAATAGACTAGCATCCTATTCAGAAAGTGATAGATCTAATATGTCACCGTCCGCTTCATGCTACAGAATCCGGGATAAGCTCCGGCCCTATAAGCCGAAAGGCTTGAAAGGACTACTTCTTTAGTGAATTTTGTACTTTTCCCACTCCCATTACCAGCACTGTTAGGCATCTTGATGGAAGTCAGCTTTTTATAAATGCCTATTATTATTATTATTATTATTATTATTATTATTATTATTATTATTGTTGTTATTGTTATTATTATTATCTTTGTCCAGCAAGGGGAAATTATTAAATTTACCTCCACCTCAACGGGTCAGAGTGGATCAGTCGAATACATCCAGTGAAGAAAGTGAGGATGAGGAGAAAGCTGAATCACTCCGTATGAACAGGTCGTCCACTGGTCACAAAGGTAACAGCTTGTCAAAACATTTTACTCATTTGGATGGCCTGTCTTTCAACACATATTTCTATTTTGTTTTTGTTTTTTTGTTGTTGTTTTTTCATATTGTTTTATTTATTTATTTATTTGTTTTATTTTTTTTTATATTGATTTGTTTTTTGTTTTTCAATTTCTTTTCATTAGGTATTTTTTCATTTTCATTTTTTTATTGTTATTTTTTTTTTTTTTAAGAGATGGTGCATAATTATCTTGCTGTATACTTTGTTCACCTTGATAATACAGTTCCTCTTCACTTAATACAATTTCTTCAAGATTGAAAGTTTCAGTTGATGAAATTATGTCAGACATGTAAATATACCGCAACGAAAGTCTGTTCTCAGCCCTTTTTACAATATGGAAATAAACCTTTGTTGATCCTTTTAGTCTGATGTTCCCTTGACCCAATAATGTTAGTAAATTTTCATTTTCTTTAGCATGTAGGTTTGGAGCTAAGTACCACTGACTCTCCCTCGGTCATTGTGACAGTTGTAAATGTCAGACTGTGAAACTTGTGATGAACTGCAAGGTTGGGTCACATGCTTCACAAGGCTGCCTTGCTGTTTGACCAGCAGCCCTTGAATCTATGAATAGAAGTCTAATCAATCTTAATGAGACAAGATATGATTATTTTCATGTTTATCCTGGAACTTGAAGTCAAGTTGAACCCTTCACACAGTCTACCTCTTCCTCTACATACCATACTTAACCATGACATTAAAGATTACAGTGGTAAGACATTTTGCATATTTAAACATTTGTCCTCTTAGTTTACTTGAAAATGTGTTTTTTCTCTCCCTTCTTCTTCTTTTTGAAAAAGATGGTTTGAGTTCTACATCTTTGACATTTGGTGCAAGCAAGACTGGGAGATCCTTGTTTACCATCCCTTCAAGGAATAGTACCACAGACTGTGGTACAGCAACTTCAAAAACATCTCCATCGTCAATTTCAAATAATCCCATAAATGTAAAAAATGAACAGATTAGTGGAGTGATATGTAAGGAAACCTCTGTGACAGAGGCTAACAAGAATGCAACTTTCCATATGAAAGCCGCCACCAGTGTTGCATCATCTGCGGAAATAATTCCACCTTCTTCAGAACAAGTTCAAATCCAGATGCCATCACAAGGAGGATTTCAGCAAATCTCATCCTATCTTCAAGGTGAACCTAGAAGCAATCCACGAAGCTTTGAGTTCAGCAAGTCCGCACTGCCCGCTGAGAAAATGACAATACCTGAGCCGGTAGGAGAGGGAGCTCATGAAAGGGCACCACTGATGAAAAAGTTGCGACAAGACAACTTTGCTTCCCAATGTGAACCACAGGTAATTCCTCGGCCTACTACAGCAGCCCCCCCTGTGTTATCAGAACGGCAATCTATTGCAGATCAAGCGTCTAATGCTGGAAACCAGTATGAATCTCGAAAAGCAGTTGGAGCTACCTAGTGAGTTATCATTTATTTCATTGGTTTGGGATAGGGTGTGGGTGGATTGCGCAGGTGAGGTAACATTTATCATTTATTTCCTAGGGGGGGTGGGGGTTGAGTTAAATTATTTAATAGATATTGATTGTTGTTGGGGGATAGGGGGTGTTTTGTCAGTAGTGACTGAGAAAATGAATGTTTGCATTTTTATTTTCGTTTTGTTTTTGTTTTTTTTGTTTTTTGTTTTTTTTTTACTTAGAGATTCATCGTCTATGTCATTAACCTTTTCCTTTTTTTCTTCCTTTTTTTTCTCTTTTACCTTTTATTGTCGTATATTTATTATTGTTGTTGTCATTATTGCAGTCATCATTATTCTCGTCTACTTTTTTTTTCTTGCTATGTCAGTTCTGTTCCTGTTCCAAACCAGGAGCAAGCGGTGCCACATAACATAGCCACTCCTGCCAAAGAAGATGGACAGGTAATGATAATAATGACAATCGCATTTTTCAAGTGCACAACCCATGCATTAATGCATAAAAATTGTATGGTACAATTCCATCCAACCATCGGAACTTCCATACATGCATTCACTACCAGCCCAGAATCTTTGTAAGACAATGCATTGGCAACCGAACCTCAACCAAATGATGAAATGGATACGTCACAGAATATAATAGTAGATAAGGAAGCAACTACAAGTTATAAGTGCATTGAGTATACATTAGATAAAGTGAAAAAATATATAACATTTCAAGTATTAATGGAAATATTGTGTGAAGAAAAAGGTAAATCTTTCTTCAAGGAGAATGTTCAATTTTGTTCCCTTAATCCTTTTTGCCCTTAAGGTTTTGTCATCTACACCCAATCGTTGATAAAAATGGAGACAACTAAAATTCTGATAAAAAAAAACTGAGCAAGAGGGAAAAGAAAGAGCCTACAGCAGTGATTCCTAGCGACTGGAGTTGGGAAATAGTTAAGACAAGGGAATTTATTCTGTATGTGTGGACCCTCGTGCCCAAAAAATATTAGCTTGATAATGCAGTGTGTGGTTTAAGGACACATTTTTTCTTCTAAGCAAGAAAATTTACCCCTGTTGCTTCACTCGAACCAAGTGAAAATGGGGCACAGCTTCGGCTGGTAAAGTATTCTGCAATAGATTAGCATCCTATAAGAAAGTGATGGCTCTAATCTCTTCTTCAAGGCAGATGGCTTGTTGCTTTTTTTGGGAGGGAGGGGGGGTTGGGGTTTGTTTATTTTTGTTTGTTTGTTTTTTTTGTGTGTTTTTTTGCTTTTTTCTGCCATAACTGTTTCATGGTAAAAGCTGACAGATGCTTACCAAATTCCTGCCTTGTACCTAATCGACTGCAACATTTAGGACCAGACAGGAATCAATATCAGTGTATTTGATCTCTATCTCAGTTGGAAGGTAGCCAAGTCGCAACTCTGTTTTCAGCCCTGCTCTATTCTGTTTGCCAAACTGTCATTCAGTTTCATCTTCTTTGCTTTTGAGAAGATCCTTTGAACACTCAGTCTTTATGTATTTTCTTTCCCAGGGAGGTCAAAAGATTGTGTATGTCAAGGGCAAGCCGTACATCGTGATAAAGATGATAGGTCGGGGCGGATCGGCCAAAGTGTACCAGGTTCAAGACCCTGAATCACTGATGATGAGAGCTTTGAAATGTGTCAATTTGAGCTGCGTCAGTAGTGAAGTCTTAGAGGGTTACAAGAATGAGATTGCTTTACTTGAGAAACTTCAGCATTGCGACCGGGTGATCAAACTGTACAGTTCGTAAGTTCCTTCAGCTAAAATGCCTGTTTTTTCATGGCATATATTTAATTTAAATTTTTGTCTTTTTCTTTTTTTTTTCTGTATTTTGTTTTATATATGAATTTGATTTGATTTTTGATTTTTCAAATTCAAAGTCAAGTCAGTTTGTGTTTTTTATATTCAGACTCAGCTGGGCTTTGATTGACATTAATTTTCTCAGAGTCTATTACATGATCAGACCTGTAAATCTTCCGCCTGTTGGCGCAAATCCACATATTGCGAAATCAACAAAAATTTTAAGAAGGGTAAAGAGACATGCTTTGCCACACAAGTATCCAGCCTGGAGTCGATGTCCCTCGTCACAGGCAGTGGGCTAGCGAGAATGTCTCAAAATAGATTTATCGATCCGCTCTTGCATGCTGATTGTGCCTTTCTCTCACTTTGCCACACTCCTCGCATGCTGAAACACAAGAAGCGAGCGTCTTTGGTATGTCACCGCCACACATACTGCTTTGTGAGATATCGTCAAACACACCTGTCAGACCCATACAGACTTTTTTTTCAGACCACTATATTTCTTTGCATTGGCCAAAATAAGGTCGGAAGATATTGAATTGCTCTTGGGTAAAAGATACGAATAGAAAGGTGTACGTTATGTGCGAGCGGACTAGGCTATGTTTGAAGCCCCAGGCTAGCCTAGCCTAGGGCCTAGTTTAGTTTTGGTTTAATTTGAAATCATTTTCTTGCGTTTTCTCGCATGCTCGGCTTGGATTTTGGCCATTGTTATTAGAATTCAATTGTATTCAACTTCCTCAGAAGCTTTTTGATTTAAAGAGCATTCAATTTTATCATTTTTAGTTCTTTTTCTAAGATCTTGGTCTTCTTTTAACTTTCATATTGACTAAATTGAAAGAACATGGCAGGACTTGGTTTTTGTCATTCGTAACAGTGATCTTGTGGGAAGTGAAGAGATCATTAAAAAATAAATTTAGAAACGTTCCTGGCTTGAGAAAAAAGATAGCAACAGTGATTTCTTATCGAATTACTTGAGGAAGCTTCAATACCTGGCAATTGCTACTGTCTATATTGTAAACAACGGTTGAATTATTCAACTAGGAGTAGAAAACCCTCAGATATCAACTAGATCTAAATCTGCTTCTAGATATCTAGCAGTGAGTATTTCTGTAAGCTTGAATAAACAGCCATCTTGATGAATTCATTTAATGCTTTTTTTTAAGCCTTTACCTCTTCCAATGCTCCCAACACTCTAGCTCTTTTTTGTGTAAATACCATAAGCTGTGGACAAACATAGCATTTATCTTGTTCACAGTCATGGAGTTCAGACAATTTTGTGATCGGCCATTAATATGTCTGAACATGTTTAATTTTTCATTTTATATGCAAAATTATGCCATTTACGAATTGTCCAGAAGGTTTTCTTTTATCTCTAGGTTTTATTCACTGAACTTTTAGAAAGAAAAATGTGTTTGGATCTGTGAGTCAAATCTAATTTGTTATTACTTATTGAACTTTATAGGGAATATGTAGCATCCAAGAAGAAGCTTTTTGTGGTCATGGAGTGCGGGGAAACAAATCTGGCCGACTTCATTGCCCAGCGTGCCAAAAACAAGGACGAGCTCCACTCTGTAACCATCTGCTATCTATGGGGCCACATGGTCAAGGCTGTGCAGGCCATGCATAAGGAAGGTTAGTAGCATCACTCTTACACTTGCACACGTCCCCAGATGCCCTGTTCCAGGGTCAGTTTGGAAGCTCTTGAAAGTCTCAAAAAGTGTACAGTATAAGGATCTGTATAAGGCACGCTCTTTGTGACAGTAACAAGTTAAATGATGATCATCCGCGGTTTCTCAAAATTTTGCTTGTGATCCCACAGGTGGCAAAAAAATCAACATTGTGGCATATTAATTGTGGCTTATTAACCTTTAAGTCCCTATACCGCTGCTTT
Organism: Plocamopherus ceylonicus; assembly: GCA_039654545.1. NCBI lineage: Eukaryota > Metazoa > Mollusca > Gastropoda > Nudibranchia > Polyceridae > Plocamopherus > Plocamopherus ceylonicus. Next base: position 182 of record JBCJKF010113243.1, on the reverse strand, counting down.
GCGCTGGTCTCAAATTTCCCTATACCGCTGTTCTGCCCTGCTATAGTTATCGTTTAGTTTCGGCGACCACGCCCCCTCGAAACGTCCGTTCATGGTAGTACTAAGTAACCGATCAATGTTAAATTCGATTGCCGTCGTTTCAAGCATTGTCTGGGCCGTAAATTGACCACAGAACGTGTAAA
>JBCJKF010113132.1:0-10273 GCA_039654545.1 Plocamopherus ceylonicus | reverse complement strand
CCCCCCCCCCCCCCCCCCCCCCCCCCCCCCCCCCCCCCCCCCCCCCCCCCCCCCCCCCCCCCCCCCTCCCCAACAAAACAAAAAAATAAAAAATAAATAATACAGATAAATAAATCGGGAAATTTTAAAAAATTCCGACACTTTAAAGCCAGGAAATTTACAAACTACTAAACATTTTAGGAAATGTTCAAATTTCCTGATTTGATAATTTTTCTGTAAAATATATTATATAAAGGGCCAGCTGGAGAGAATTGTCCTGGATTGTGGTGCTTGGAGGACGCTTGTGGGCGGCCTATGCCCTGGAGGGATTATAGGCATAAGTAAGTGCATGTACATGGTGTCCTTGTAAAGAATTTAATAACAGATTCATTGTACATCCATTTCAATGAAATCACATTATTTTTCAGGACATGCTGGTTTTATACCATTTTAATTTATTTATTTTTTTGTCACAACCTATGTCTCCAGCTACTGTACATAACACAATGATTTTTCTTTGAGTCTGTCAATAAGATAGGCCTACTTGTTCATTAAGTTCTCCAAATATCCTTTTTCATTTATAAATAGATCTGAAGACATACAATAACAAAGTCCTATGTCACTTTTTTTTTTCTTAGCACCTGATATTGTATATCATAATTATAATCTAGATTCTAAATGTACATGCACCTCACTAAATTAATAACACTATCAGTAATAGTGAAAATTTTCATTTACTTCTGTTGCAGTTTACCCTCTTTACGAAGAACAAAATAGGATCTAGACAGCCCATAGCATTTAACTGCTTGCTCATTGTGAATGTGCTCGATGCACTACATTCAATACATATAATATCGATTTTTGTATACATGTAAATTGTATGTTTGTGTGTGCAAATAGGGTGGGTGTTAAGGATACAATACATGTACCTGAATGAAGTATTTGGGCAACGTTTAATGGCGTGCAAGCTGTTTTTGTGTAGCAGTAACACATACATGCAATTATTTCATTATAGAAAAATACTCCTGTACTTTGTTTGGTTGCATTTCATTCAGTTTAAAGTGTTAAACCATCCTAAAAAATTAAATTGAATTAATTATTTCTCAAATCCTCTCCAAAATTTTGTGGAAAGTTGTTCAATGAATAGTTTGTCATTTCATGAGTGATACAGGCCATTTCTGGAGGTTTTTTTAAAAAGACATAAGTAAACATTTTGGTGAAAATGAGTTTTCAGCACCACCATATACATGTAGTTTGAATCAAGGCGCATCGACTGCTCTGGGTCTTGCTTCTCTATCTTCATAAATAAAGCAGTAAATGCAAAAACAAGAAACCGAAAGTCCAATCAACTAGAAGTATGTTGTGAACGTTTTTTCGCTCTCCTGCAAAATTTGGTTTGGACATTTGGTGTTCTACGGTCTTAAAAAAAAAAACTCCAGTTTTATTTAATGCAAGCCTTGACATTTAATATTTTACGTTTTACATACATGTACTTAAAAATATTGCATTTATATAGCGCTTTCCGCCGAAGCCTCAAAGCACTATACAATACCTTTATTCCCCCAGCAGGCATGCCCCCCGGGGAGCATACAGTAAAGTGCAGCCTATTAGGGGCAACATTTACCAGCCTATTGCCAGGTACCTCTTTGGCACCTCTCAAGCCCAACGTTCTATCCATTGAGCCACTAGGCCTCTATAAGCAGTATTTTCAGACTGTACATGACCTTCACCGAGTCTGGACGTCATGCGCAAGACCAGGATGCTTTCAGATATGTCCTGATGCTATATGCCAAAGAGCATCTGCCACCTAGGAGGAGGAGGAGTACTTTCATTGTATTCAACTTTATAGCTCATTTGTCAAAAGTGTCAAGAGATTGAATAACTCATATCACTGGGATGGACAGTTTTTTTAAAGCGAATTGGACTACATCAACGAACATGGTTGTTGTTTGTGAACAAAGTTGCTTCAAAATACAATTTCACATGCATTATTTGAGCAACGAACAACTACAAAAGCAATGAACAACTACAGACAAATATTAAAAAAACAAACTATAATTTATTGGCAAGGAAATCCCTAAATCCATTGATGCATTTTATTTTCAGATTCTTACATCAACAATATACATGTATTTGTAAAAGACATAACAAAACAATATCATATCAGTACACAGTACTTCATGAAAATGTCAATATGATGCCAGAATCACAATCAAAATTTCAACATTCTGTCAGATTATAGCAGTCAAATTGGATTTTCTCCATGTGAATAAAAAAACAACTAAAAATAACATGATGAAAGTGGCATTTGCAAAAATGCTCAATCACTGAATGAGCATCAAATCACAAAGAACCAGGAGAAAGCTTTGTAGAACCAAACAAATATTTGTTGTTAACACACCACTCAATTTCATCTTTACAAAAATGGACATGGAAAGCATGGCAAAGTTATATAGTCAATCTACCGACACTAAAATTATTCAGACAAGATCAAGCCCTTTGAATAATATGAAGATTTGAAGATCCCGTAAGATAAATATAAAGGCACTTTACAATGATGGTAAACCTTTTTCTTTTTTTTTTTTGTAGACAATACATTACATAATATTGTTACTTTTACAAGCAGGACAGCAGACTACCTTATTGTAATTTAAAAATACATTTTTCTGTATTCAACCATATAAACTTAATGTTCTTCATTTATTCTTGATGATTTTCAAGCGACTCCTCCATGTAATAACATAATCCAAACCAGATAAAAATGTTGTTACAGCCGTTGTGTACCTGTTGGTAAATTAAAGAAAAATTGAAATGTTCCTTTTTCTTTTTTTAACTTTTGGGGAAAAACTGAAAAAAAAACCTGAAGTATGTTAGTAATAAATCTCAAACATCTTTTGTATTTGATCCAGTAGAAAAAAGGATAAAATTTATATACAGTATTCTTTCATATTATTACACACATTAATCATTACGCACATTAACCAATAAGAAAAAATAAACTCAAACATATGCTACTGAAAGATAATTCATCCAACATCCGCCAGTGGAAATAGCTGCATTTAAATACTAATTACAATGTTTATAGGTTTATATGTACTTACATTAGGCTGAATTGTTTGTGGAAAACATGTATAATCAGAGTTCAAAAGTGATAAAGAAACTTTGAACAAGAAAGCATTTTAAACTACCTTCCAGACATTTGTAAAGCATAATTCATAAAAATAAACCAGACAAAATCAAACTGCATTTATTACTTACTTTAATACAGTAGAACTTAGGAAATAATGAGTCCGGCAGGTCTAACCTAGTCATTCGCTATTTCAGAGTTCTCGCTATTCCAGAGCAGTCTAAAATAGTCATAATAGCTACTTGGTTGCTTGGAGTTGACAAAAATGCTTGACTTTGTGCGTATGTGTATCTCTGTACGATTTTGATACCGTGGACAAATTAAAGGTTAAGCTATTTCACTACATGTTTCTCAGACTGCTTTTGTTTTAGTTCTAATTACTGTAGACCTAGCGTGGGGAAGAAATACTTGTTTTTCAGAGTTGACCTCCTTTTTCAGCACGCTACTCTCATGCTAATTTTATTGACTCAAATAAGGGGGAAAATGGGGATTTAGATTTTACTAGCTATTTCCGAGCTCTCACTATTTCAGAGTGCACTACTTTCATGTTCCACCGTACTTTTGTAACCAGTGTAAAAATAAAGTACAGTGCAGCCCACATACAATGAACTAGGCTACAGCGATGCCACCTCAAAGTCACGTTTTTTTCCTTACCAGTATGTTGATTGATAAAGTAAAGAGAATTTTTAATAAAGTGAAAGAAAAAGTATATTACATATAATACAACTAACTGAAAGAAAACATGACAACTATAACTAACTGAATGAAAACACAAGAACTATAACTTACATCAAAGCTTGTAGATAAGGATGGTCCACAAAACCAAAGACAGGAGATGCAAGGACGCATGCAACATATAACAACTGGATGCCCGTATTGACCTGGTAAACAAAGAATATAAAAGTGTATCATTTACATTGTATTTGATTTACTACTGGAGTTAGATAATACAGTCTAACACGCATTCTTCCTCCTAATATTCCTTGTCCCAGATCTAGCGTCCCAACCAAGAGCGTTTCTTAGTTTCATGTATTCCTCGTCTCATAAGGAATATTCATTCCTCATTCCTTCATTCTAATCTCTCTGTCCCAGCAAGAATGAGGATTATGTATTGGATTGTAATTCAAATTAAATATGGTACAGTATTCTGTAAATCAAACCAATACTTAAATAATGAATCTTTGGTGACCTTCGAACCTAGCTTCCAAAGAAACTCATTTAATTTTCTAATGAAAAATATTCAATTATGAAGAAAATTTAAAAAATTAGTAAATAAGCAAATAGCACTTTACCTCAGGCATCATTTTAAATATAACATTAAAATAAAGAAACAAGAAGGGAAAAAAAAGAAATACAAATAAGAACAATATCTGAAGAAAAAAAAAACCTACAATGCAGAGCAACGGTGGAGGAAAAAGAGAAGTCTATGTACTAAAAAAGATGTACACAATTAATCCAATCCAGTCCATATTGTTGCAGCTTCATGCATTGAAGATTTATGCGACAATGTGCAGCGAGAGTGGTTGGACCGATGTTGATATAGATCCTCATTGATTTGGAGTTTCAGTTGTCGTTTGGCCAAAAGAGAATTTTTTTTTTTTTCATTTTTGAATTTGTCAAGATTTTGTGTTGTCTGGTAACTCTCAGGAAGGGAGTTCCATAGTCTGACTGTGTCAGGGAAGAATGAGTGGAGGTGTGCATCTACCCTTGAGTACGGCAATTGATGAATTAATCAACAAGCTTTGATTTTCAACATACCTTACTGATGGTGGAAGGGAACAATTTGGCAGTGACATGTGTCACATCAAAGTAGCGGGATAGTGTCCTCTGTAATAATTCAATAATATGTGGATTAATCATTTGATCATGAAAAAATATCAGTATGTCCTACCCAAACCAAGCATTCTAGATCAAAGTAAAAGTGCTTTCATTCATGAAACAATCAAGCAGAAAATAAATATATAAACAAACAAAAACTTGTAAAAATAAAATATAAGCAAACCAATGACATCTTCTGGTGACCTACATGTATACAATGTCAATGAGCAGGTAACCAAATTAGGAATCTACTGTACTCTTCTTTTTTTCTTTTTAAACACAGATGCTGACATAATATATCAGATATATGACTTTAACTTTAATTGAAACGGCTAATGTATTCAAAAATCTTCATATCATTATTATTTATTTTTTTTATGGTATCATAGGAATGTGTTTGTTTGTTTTTTTTATAATATCACCATCATCATAATCAATGTTTATTATTATTTTTACTATTATCATTATCATCATAATTATTATTATTATTATTACAGTTTATTACTATTGTCATTTTTAATCAGATTTTTCAGGCCATCTAAATTTTTAATGCTTATTATTATTATTATTATTATTATTTTTATTATTATTATTATTATTATCATCATCATTATTACTATTATTATTATTATTATTATTATTATTACTACTACTATTATTATTATCATTATTATCATTGTGATTATTATTATTATTATTATTATTATTATTGCTATTATTATTATTAATATTACAGTTTATTACTATTATCATTTTTAATCAGATTTTTCAGGCTATCTAAGTTTTTAATGCTGACTATTGTCACAATTACTACATGATTTGAATCATGACTTTTGTCATAAGTTTAAATTTAATTATATGATGAGCTAAATTTTCTAATGCTTTTTGCCACTTTGATGTATCTGTGTTTGTCCTATCATTATCATGTCATACCTTTGAAGTTTTCATATAAGTAGGCCCTACATGTATTATGAATCCATTATGAATCCGTGTGTGTGTGTGTGTGTGTGTGTGTGTGTGTGTGTGTGTGTGTGTGTGTGTGTGTGTGTGTGTGTGTGTGTGTGCACATGTGTGGCATGAGTTTGGGTCTATGTAATACTTTATCATGCAAGTTGTACTTATCCATGGGGAGCACTCGGAGCTTGATAAAAGCAGGGTTGGGTGCTCTACAAGAACTATTTATTATTACAGTTGCTTCCAGCGGTCAGGAAGCAGCCTTACCACGCACTTAGACAGAGCGGGCACTCAGGTTACATGAGGGAAATGTCTATGTCCTTGCATGAACTGACTGGGAAGATTTAGCAGGGAAGGATTTAGACCCCCTTAGACTCCATCCACTAATACTTCTTACACTTACAGAGTTTTCAAAGATCTATTAGAAGTTTATGGCACATCTTGAAACTTGATTGTCATTTGTGGATGAAGAATGAGGATCATCTTGATAAGTTTTTAAATCACCTTTTATGAGCCATGCCACCAATTTCAGCAAATTCCAAGACACGTGTCAACCACCAGACAAACATCATTTAGTAACTACACAGAGGGACTCGAGTCGTGGCGTACATAACTGCATGTAGTATGATCGCTCAGACTCGAGTGCATTGTTTGCATAAATCTGCAGACAGTCATTCATTTTAATCAACTACCTTGTTGAGGCAAGGCAAATTATGCTGCATTGCAATATTGACCAATTGAGCACGACTGTCCCCAAAGTCCAAATCTAGGTCACACCTCTCTCTTTGCATTTGACCCATTTGATTGGTTGGACAGTGGAGCAGTCAGGATGGTGTGTGCATGTGTAACCTGTTCCCACTCAAAGGGAAGGGAAAATTACTCAAATGAGTTATAGGGATCGCTTTTGACACTATAGTAATAGTAAACTATAGTGTGACAAGTGTTCATGGTCAAATTATCTATTTCAAACTCACATTTCTCACTTTATTGATTGACAACATGCTAACAAACCGGGCACTGAGGGGGCAAATGGCGTTCGAAGCAGGCACTCAGAGTGACAATTCTGATAGGAAAGAATCGGTCTGATCAAAATAGTGGGCACTTAGGCGAAATGGGCACTCTCGCGAAAACTACTGTAAATGTGTATCATTTTTACTGTCATTAATTATTATTATATTACATTATTATTAAACATTAATGTGCTCATAATAACTTCTCACAAAAAGTCTCTTTGTATTCACTTAAATTCATTCAGTACTTACCGGTGGTGACAAAGAAATATACCGAATTATAAAGGATCCCATGACGAGGCCAGCATCTCTACTCACAATCAATGCAGTTAGTGGAACTTGAGAGAGGAATGAAAAAGTAAAGAAAGAAGTTAAAAACAACATTCAACAATGCCGTTTTGAAAAAAATAATGAACTTGACAGCTTACAAGTAAATTATCACTATCCATAACGGCCACTTCTCAATGAGGCCTTCATCATACTGTAACATGCATTAATTTAGTAGCATATAATGAATATGATCCAAGCTGACTTTATAGGGCAACAGAAATAGTTCATGAAATCTGTATACGTAGAAGCACTTGATGATAAAGGAAAGAGCCGCATAGAGGATGTAATAATATTGCAGTTATGCCCCTTGCTGACTGAAATAGACTATCCACTTACATCAATATTGTTTGAGCCATTTTAAATAACTAGACTAGCTATACCTAGTGGGCTTTTCAAACTAATTAGCAAGATGAGGAAAATTTTTCACATAGCTTGAGCAGCAGACAGATAGTTAGGGTAATCTGGGGAACAGGTTCATGCTCATTTCTCTAAATTTTGCAGCCACTCAGCCTTAAATTTTATCAATTCTCCAAAAAGTGGATTCTTCACCTAGATTTTTTAATGCTGATATGATAAAAAAGGATAGTAATAGTCAGTCGTACATACCTGGTATCAAGTCAGCCGACGTCAAAGAAATTGTCAAGCAACTAATGAGGAGCTTATCTGCTAGTGGATCTAGAGCTGTTCCCAAAGCTGTTCTCTGATTTTTAAAATTTCTTGCAATGTAGCCATCAAGCTGAAATCCATAAAAAATATTTTTAAAATTGGATACAAACACAATAAAAAAAAAAAAAAGACTACAGTGCACTCCACTTAACACGACCTCGGTTAGCGTGACACTCCGGATACTGTGGCCATTTTTTTTGAGTCCCGACCAACTTTCCTCTTATTCTTTGTTAGAAAACCTTGGTTAAGATGACATGCTAACTCCGTTTACCACGACCAAATAACTTTTTTTCGCTCGATTTGTTGGACTTTCGATGCTATCTGAGGCACTAAATACTGATACCATGCAGCAACACAATATAGGCCTAGATCTAGTATAAAGCCGTGGTTTAGACTCATACAACGTGCATACGATTGGAAAGTAGGAAGGGAGAAGGGAGGAGGATCAGATCAGACAGGGGTAGAGGTACAGGATGGGCCTTCCAAGCGATCCGTGAAGACGCGTCGGTCGACAAGGCAAGCCTATAATTTGTAACCTTCAGAAAGACTTTGCCTACACTACAGTACAATAAATACTGTACTAGGCCTACACACAATTAAACCTCAAAACTAAAACACACACTATCGCATTGCTAAGCCTAATGAGATCAATCGGAAGCGAGCCTAAAGCTGACCCAAAATTCAAATGAATGTCTCATTCAAGGCGTTTAGGCTAAAGTTCTGTCCCGTTGATATTAAGTACAGTTTGAGGAGAGCTGTACGGGTGGGGTGATGGGCGTTTCTATCAATCACACAGGGGTGCAACGAAAGATAACATGGAGGTGTGAAGACCTGGCATGATAATGATAGTATTGATAGTCTGTGGGTCTGAGAGGGTGAGCCGGTAATAAAATGTCATGGACAATCTTCAATTACAATAACTACCGGTACCGTTACAATATATCTACACTAAATTTGCCTCATACATGTATTGGCACATTGCTAATACCGCTAATGGACGCCAATCAACAGCCAACAGACACCGTGAATGATTATATTATGTCTCTCAGGCATTTGTCCATATTCGGCTTTTGCTTCTACATGTACTTTTATGAAGTTAAAGATTCACAACTTTCCTTACCATACCGATAAAACCGTTTTCTTCTGAATCCGACATACATTTTGTATCATCAACAATCATTATGCCTAACTCTGCTTAGCATGACATCCGCTTAGTACGACCATTTTTCCATGGTCCCAACGATGTCATGCCAACCGGAGTGCACTGTATTATGCAAACGGATGTTTTCTTACAGTAAGGCGATGTACTGTTGAAAATTCTGATACTAAATGTGGTCTAAAATATTTCTTCCTATTCAACAAAGAAAAAAAAAAGGACAAAGAAAAGAAAAAAGAAAAAAAAAAAAAAGAGAGAGAGAATAACTTATGACTCTTAATAATTAGTAACAATAAGTAAAAAAACTATAATTTTATAGGGACCAAAACATCGGAATAAATCGGTTGGTAGACAACACAACACATTTATATTGATCAATTAGAAAAGGCACAGGAGCAGTAAAAGATAATCTATCAATAACGGTGGAGGACAGAGAGATCTAGAGAAAGGGATATGTTCACACACAAATTGAGCCTTATACAGGGCTTGAAATAGACCGCGGCACCGCGGCATTTTGCCGCTGTGCCCTTGCAATTTGCCACGGTGCCCTTAATATCAAAGGGTCAACCGCGGCAATTTTTGCCGTGCCCTATTTTTTGGAAAACAAAAATGATTTAAATGAAAAAAAAATGACAAAGACATCAAAAGTGGTGGCAGCAGGCGACTATTTAATGAATGAACCGAGTTAACAGTAGTACAGGAGGGGGAGGAGGGAAGGGGAGTGGAGTTATGCAGTCAGGTCTCGCACCCCGTACTCTCGTCGCCACTGCTCTAACTTCTGACCTTCGACTGATCCGACGAGAAGCTAAATCTTACGAAGAGAGTCGAATGCAGCGCAGGCCGCTGTCGCGTCGACTCGTCTCGTGCCCCTGCCCCTCCCCCACTCTAACCCACCGTCACCCTCTCATTGACCTTTGACCGCCGATCGCCGTACGTAGGCTAGATCTAGGCCGATGGCGAGTGAAGGCTCACGAGGGGGTGGATTCGGGTTTTGATGCGTGATCCCCATGCCTACGAGTGAGGAAAACCGTCTCGGGATGCTCACCGAGGCAGTCTTCGTAATGAACACAACTTCCGATTTTGCAATAGCATTTTCAAATTTTGTTTTCACTCTTTATCATGGCCCCAGTTATCATGACTTCAAACTGTTTCACTGATACGATTATGTTCTCTCCCAGGGTTGCCAGTTCCTGAACTTTTCAATTGGCCGGGGTCTGGGAGGGGGGGGGGGGG
>JBCJKF010113021.1:0-10273 GCA_039654545.1 Plocamopherus ceylonicus | reverse complement strand
GAGAGAGAGAGAGAGAGAGAGAGAGAGAGAGAGAGAGAGAGAGAGAGAGAGAGAGAGAGAGAGAGAGAGAGAAGTTGGGACTGGGAAGGAAGGAGAGAGGGAGACAGAGAGACAAATGGAGTGAAAGATGTCCACACAAACTCTTTACAGAAGCTAAAAGAGCAAAACATAAAAACATGAAAGTTATTACAGTGAATGTTGTTTAAGCTTTCTTGTTCCTTTTTGTGACTTCAGCTCCAGGAACAATCAAAGAAAAAACAAAAAAAAAAAACACACACACAAAAAAACACAAAAAAAAAACCACGCACAGAAAAAAAGACCCATAGATCAAATAAAAGAAGACACGCTTCCCCATGAAAAAAACCTTCATTACATAACAAACTCTGAACACCCCCCCCCCCCAGCAATCGCCATCCAATTCAGGTAAAATCATTAACAAAACGGCCCATGCCACATACCGTAAAATGCATGAGAGACAATTCCGTCTTGCCATTTTCAGCTTGCTGGGATCTGGACACCACCTCATCTTCCTCCACTTTGGCCTTCCACTGAAATCGATCATGAGATGCAGGCATTGTGAAAAAGCACAAGATTTCATGAGTCGAGAATGAGAACACAACTGACACAAGCAACAAAAACCAAAGCAGAAAAAGAAAAAAAAAAAAAAAAAAAAAAAACCACCAAAAAAAACCAACACAAGAGAAATGAATAAACCAATATCATTTCCATTCAACAGCAGCATTTAAGAGTGGCCAGCAATCCTGTAGAAATAGTAACAAAGACGAACAGACTGACTTGAAAATGAATTCAGTGGAGCAACACCATACAGGCAATGGGCTTTTTTACTACCTTTCATAGCCTATAGGCTATTTTTTTATAGCCAATAGGCTGACTACTGTTTTATAGCCTACAGGATGACTATATTGTACATCCTGTAGGATGACTATGTTTTATAGCCTACTGTAAGATGACTATGCTCATTGAATGAAAAAGCTTATGATCTGATGGGGGATAAAAAAGTGAAGTCTGCAAACATGTTGAAAGAAAAGACTGTAGCAAGTGATGAAAAAGAAATGTCTGAAAATTGGTATGAGTAGAGGTCATTATGTTGGTGTTCATCTCAAATCACTTCTAACAATAAGAAATCAATATTTTTGTGAAAAAAAAGATTCTGCTGACAAAAGCAAAATGTGCATAAAATAATTTCAGACTAAGATGTGGTTTCGTTCCCAAATGCTTCCGCTCCTTGCAAACCTGGGGGTTGCCGTGTTTCTTGATGTCCATCTGGGCAAAAGAGCAAACGTCCCCTACACCAGCGACTTCCACAGTGAAACAGCGAAAGAAATCTATGATTTGGACTGACTTGGGGCGAAGGCAGAAGAAAAGCCAGAGTGGAGTGAATAGCGGGCTGAGCAGTTCTTCCAAAATATACACCTGGAAAAAGAAAAGGTGCAATGAGATCTCATGTCGGTCTACCTGACTGTCATAGTAGGTCAAGATATTCACAGTACTGAATTGCAAAGGCATGGAACTCATCAGATTACAATGGAACTCACCAGCATATAGTCTAAGTCTTGTGGCATCATGGTCTAGAGGTAGACACTTGAGCTGAAGACTGAGAGGTCAGAGGTTCGAATCCCAGTGACAGACGCAATGTTGAGTAATTGGAAAAGGCTCTTTATACAAAGTTTCTCACCACACTCTGGTGCAAAATAAGCCATTAAAAGAATTGTCCCTGTCTGATAAAGTGTACTATCGCCTAACAGGTGGCCTGTCTCACCCTTCATGTTATGTGTTATTGTTGTTTAGGAACCTTTGTTAAGCGCTTTGAGCACATTAAGTGGAGAGAGCACTAAATAAAGTCACCTTTTTTTTTTTTTAAATAGCTGAAAAACTCAGTTGAGAATTAGTTAGTGAGTTAGTCAGTTGGTTAGTTAGTTTCTTACATATTCCTTTATCCTGGAAGGGAAATTTGTATGTTTGTATTATTGTAAACACAACTTAAGTAATTTATTATTCTAGTATTTAGATCTAAATATCAGTGTTTTACATTTAAATTTCAGCTTGAAATCACCTGCATATTAAATTTACTGTACTTTATATTGGGTTAGGGTTCATTCCACAATCTGAATGTATTTGGGAAATATGAAAACAAATGATTATCTACATTTGAAAAAAGACAGCGTAAATGTTTGAGCACCAATCCTGTGTGACTATTTTTCACATTGAATTCCTCTAGTGAAGTTTAGTGGTAATATTGCTTATCCATTAATTGCTTTAAAAAGAATATATACTTCACCTCACCAGCGTACACCTGAAATTACCACCTTAAAATGGAACTCATTAGCCTATACTGGAAGTCAAAACTTACACTGGATCTTACCATAAGTATACTGCATGGTCAATTCTATTCAATTGCCTTTATTCATCTCAAAGAGGGAAATATATTTGCAGGCCTGCAGTATACAATTCAAAAGGAAAATCATATTCATGTGAAATGTAGATATATAGATAAAACAAATTATTTAATTGAAAATGAAGCTATCCCCAAAAAATAACATGTTCATCTAAAAATCTTGACGGCTTATATTAATGGAACTCACCAGTTTGTACTGGAACAAGATGGAAAACTCGTCCCTGACCCCAGTGGTGTGCGCCCGGCCTTTCCAATGGGACGGCATGTAATGGATCTGGGCAAGGATGCTCATCATCAAACGCTCCGGGCAATACACTTCATTCTGTGGCAACAAGCAGATACAGATTAACCCTTTGACTACTTAATGAGACTTATGAGACTTCTTAATGATTTATTGGCTTCATGAGCACAGCTGAAGTCTTCGACTACAATTTTATGATATATTGGGATGAGCAGGACCCATATCATCATGAGCACGATTTAACTCTGACTACAATTTGTGAATAAATTGAGACAAGACCCTTGACTATAACAAAATGGCCTGAGACCCATCAATGAGATAAATAGGCTTGAGACAGGAAAAATGAAAGGCTTACCTCATCTGGGATGAGCGATGAGCTAATTGTGGCCACCATTCCTGACAAAAAAAGAAAAAGAAAAAAAAAGAGAGATAAAACAAAAGTATTTCAATTCCACCTTTCAATGCGAAGCCAGTAAACCCCAAATATGCCCAACATCGGTATGTAACTATTCCAGACCTGCCACCCCCAAGTCACCATATTCAAAATCCGTGTTTTAAATAAAACCTAATCTTACAACTGGCAATCAATGATGATTTACAGTTTTCATAAATTAAAAAGATAAATAAAACATGGCAGAAACAAAGACAGATCAAATGGACTATGATCATCATTATCATATGATGGTGGTGGCAACAAAGATGATGAAGATGATGAAGATGATGATGATGATGATGATGATGATGGAAATCTTACTGACCACAGAGAGAAGCAACGGTGAAAAGGTGCTCCACCTTGGTCACATCATTCAAGTCCAAGACACCACAGATGAACAGCACTGCTGCTGGAGCTCCAGCGAAAAATGCGATGTACCTGTGTCACAGCAAATACATAAATGAAGCTTTCAACAGCATAGCTTATTAAGGTATTTCATTTAGGCAACTGTGCTCTAAAAGAACATTCGAACTAACAACTCATCAGTCATATTTCTCTTGAACATTGTCATTATCCTAGAAATTGATAAATTTTGTGTAAAATATCTAATACTTTCTATCACTGAACATAAAAGAAGAAAATCAGCAGTACACATGTTTAGAAATTATATTATTCCCATATTGCTTCACAGATAAACGGACATGGAAATGGAATGAAGTAGTCACTGTCCTAAAAGAAATCACTGACAGAGCAATCAAAATAAATGTGTGCAAAATAACTCACAGGCTCTCTTGTATTTAGTATCAATTTTACATCTACATCTTCTCATTGTGGCAAATCCTAAAAACATTAAATATGTAAAGAGTTACAAATTGCCTTTCACACTTACTTGGCCAGGATGACAAGAGAAGGGGATGTGAAGATGTTCATGTACATTTTGGAGGGAACATAGGCTCTGTTTAATCTGATGATAATACAGGATAAAATCAAATCTTAGAATGATACATGGCAATTCAATGAAACTTTGGAATGATAAATGACAATTGCATTAAACCTAAGAATGATAAATGGCAATTGAATTAAATCTAGGAATGATAAATTGCAAATGAATTAAAACTGGGAATGATAAATGGTAATTGAATGAAATCTAGTAATGATAAATGGCAATTGAATTAAACTTAAGAATGATAAATGGCAATTGAATTAAGCCTAGGAATGATAAATGGTAATGGAAATAAACATTCGAAAGATGAATGGCAATTGAGTTTGTGACAAAATCCTACCTTGCATTGAGTTCGTGATCAAGTTCATTGAAATGCCTGAGATAAACACGCCCATAATTCGCCCTGTAAAAAAGTAAATATGCGAAGATAAGAAAAATCAGCCAAACTCTTTACATGCATGCTTCAAGATAAAAAAACCCACAAGTTTAGATAAACACAGGACATAAAATAAATACTGTTGTAAATTCAAGATGTGAAATTTTGTAAGATGGCATCAAACTATTGAATTTTCAGTTGAGATTTTCTATGCATATTTCTACAAATAAACTCTGTGTGCACAAGGTTTTTGTTTCAAACCAAGACATGATTAATGTTGCATCATTCTCACTTTTTCCTGAGAAAAAAAAAATCATATTTTCAAAATTGTAAATTGATTACTAAATTTATACAGAGCCCCATAATCCCAATAACACAGAAAGTTGAAGAGTATCATTAAGACTGAATACTAGTGAATACATATATCACTTAACTCTTTGACTGCTTAAAACAGATTTATCAACATGAGCAACACATAAATCTTTGACTACAATTTGCCCAGATATCAGTACATTTCTCCATCAACTCTAGACCAACACAGCCTTTCCTCTTTCACAAGCCTTCATTGAGGAGAAGTATAGATTTAGGTGCCGTCAACAATGCCAGAGATCTGTCAACCTACAGTGAGCGCCTTTTCATGATGGTGGGTCTCTCCAAATTAGATCTAGGTTGACCCATCTCTAAATATTGATGCAGATCTAAATTTTATAAAATTATTAGGTCTTGATGTTGTGGTTTTTCCTTAAGCAAGAGAATCTGCCCCTTTTGCCTCACTCTACCCACGTGAAAATGGGTATACAATGTAGTTTGGGCTGGGAAAGACTCTTCAAAAGAATAGTGTCTTTTTCAGATGGTGGTAGAGTTAAATCTGTTACTATCTGCTTTATGCTATGCTATGGAAATTGAGAAAAGCTTTGGCCTTATAAGTATAAGCCAAATGACTTAAAGGATTAACTAGGTCTTGATTTTGACCTTTGTAATCTTGATCTGGATCCCATCCTTAACTAATGCCTAGGTCAAACTTCCTATTAGAAGTATCCATTCCACCCCCCACTACTGTTCATGTTCAACCATCGGTCTTGATTCTAATCTTAATAGATCTAGATCTCAAAAACAAAGAGAATCGAAGTAACTTAAAACTGTCTGCCACTTTTAACATCAAGGTTTTCACTGCTCAAAGCGTGGGGGTTTTCTTTCTAAAAAAAAATTATGTGGATATCTTCATGCAGCATATCAGAAGGATATAATTCTATGCTGCCTGAATAAAACTAAATCATCATACTTACCACTGCCTTGAACCAAGAAAACCAGGAGTTCTTTTGACAATCTGTTAAACAGTGAAAAGAAATAAATAGATATCATAAAAAAAAAAAATAGGGGTAAGCTTGTATGACTTCTTCTTCCTCACCTTTCTTAATTCTCTGGGTTTTCCCAAGTAACGTAAACTCACTAATCTCATGATGAATCCAACTATTTAAAACAAAACCATGTAAAGATCATCTTGGCAACTGCTTTACAAGCATTGTCAATTATTGTCCCTGATAGCTGAACAGTTGTCACACTGACACAGTCAAAGAGTCAAGCAATGCTGTCCTTGTCAGTGTTTGGTGAGGTGACATCAGTGGTGTGTCCTTGGATAAGGCACTTTACTGGCATTATCCCACTTGACTCTGATGAGAAGGAGAGCCAGTTAAAAAACTGGAGATGTCATGTCACTACTGAGTGGCATCCAGAGATGGTAAGATGTTAGTTCATGTTTGATTATATTTGTGTGTTTATTATGTATTAATATGTACCCATTTAAACAAGGGAATTCTTACAGAAATTGAGAGAGGCAGCCGAGGGATCCCAAATTGAAGATAAGGAGGCGAAAGGCGATTAGTCATAAGTCATGTACCCATTTTCCATATAATGTACCACGTATGTATTTGCCATTGCATGAAATATTTCAATATATATAATGAATCAATAAAGAAGCTTTTACTTCACTTTTATCTATACTTTACTTTTCTCATTTCCAATTCAGCTAGTATTGGTTTTATGTACTTTCTAAAATACTTTTTTGGTTTATCTACTTCATTGTTAGTTGTATTTAGCTGTCTTGTTTCTTTGTGGGGACAGGATCTTTGACTTTGTCATGCAGAATATGTCAACAGCTTTCACTTTAATTTCTTTTGGTGTCAACTTCCCATGGATTTGATTAATATAACTCTTTGACTGCTTGTGCATGATTTAAATCTTTGACTACAGCTTTTCAATACATCAGGATGAGTATGACCATGCATCGGCATGAGTACAATTTAACTCTTTGACTACTATTTGCCTACATATCCTGCTAAACCTGATTTATGGACAAATTGCAGTCAAAGATTTAAATTGTGCACATGCCGATATATCATATTGGCTTTTTAAAGTAGTGAAATTAGAGATGAAAAGTCATAAACAAACTGCTTCCTGATGAGAAACACATGAGTGCAGAAAAAAAAAATCGTTCTTATTTTTAATAACACATTCGCTGAAAATTTTTTTGTAAAACTAAATTATGCATACAGTCAAAATAAAATGCAAGATACATACCTCTGTGTAACGGAAGAAAAAGTATATGATCTGATACAGGAAGATGAGAGGACACAGTATAAGGTTCAGCACAGCCATAACAGTGATGTGAAGAGACAGTCTGGAGACAGAGGGTAAACAAAACATAAAAAATATTTTATTGTCAAAACAAATAACAATGCCATTACATCTTTAAGATCTATAAATACAGGTAATCAGGGGAGGGAAAACATTTGAATGGTTATCCAACAACTTTTCCACTAGATTTAAACATGACACAATTCCATTTCCTTATGCAACACCTTTTCCATCAGTTGTAAACATGACACATTTCTATTTCCGTATGCAACAACTTTACACCATTATTGAATATGACAAACCATAATATCACAGTGGTGAATGACAGATGTTGGTGTCATGTTTACATCACTGCCTTTGGCAGCACTTGTGTGATGCTGGTGATCTTTGATCCATTACGGCTAGCTGATTGTATTTCTGATCCCTATCTACTATCAACAGTCTCCTTGTCCTTCTCATATTACAACCTGATAAATCTTAGTTTGCAGTCCAAGTCATAAATGTGGAAATGAAATGTCAGTTTACAGGAGACAACTGGACAATTTATTATGACCAAGAAATAAACGTCAAATTGTTCATCAATATATCGCACAGAATTATGTTAAAGAGAGGGCTTATCAAAAGCCCATAAAAATGAAGGAACTAATTTGCCATGGACATCAATTAACCCTTTAAAGTCCGCATCCCCCGCTGTCGAAAATGGCTGCATCGCCCGTAGACGCCCGCTGAGTGTATAGCCTACAATTTCAACGTTAACTCTTTTTCTGCTAAGAATCACTTCATAATACTTTGACCTTATAAAAACGAAATGTTATATTTCCGGTTCAACCCTATAAAGCTTGCTTTCGACTTGTCGTTTGCAAAAGCCATCGATTCAAAGAGTCATATTGTTTCTGTCACCAAATGTTCAAAGTCCCATGGCATTTACCCCTTTTCAGACCCCCATTACAAGTTGCAATGACATAATTAACGAAGACAACGACCACTCAGGTGCCTAGAGTGACATTTAGGCTGGTGTGTACAATGAAATAGACCTCGCTAGTCATGATTTGTAGATCTACGAAGCCAAATCAGTCTCCGACTACCGACGCCCCCCTCCCCAACCCTGATGGTGTTGACAGAGCTGACAATTATTTTTTTAATGAATTTTTTTGTTCAGTCTGTAAATATTGTTTGTATTGTGTTTTGAAAATGTGTGGTATTTATTTGTACCGAGTTATTTCCCTTTCAGTGGGCTTTTGAGGGATAGCATTTGGCTGGGGTTCGGCTCTTAAAGGGTTAAACAGCTTGTTTTAAACCCCTCATCTCATCTCCTCATAAGTTATTATACATGAAATGATTCACAACAAAATAAAAGAAACAAACGCACTGATCAGCCAACTGTTTACGCTTTTGGTGACTTTTGTACTCCTGTCTCATGGTGTAGCTGTTGATGAAAATGGACCATGGACTCCCTGGGGATAAGACAGACATATGAAAATAGATAGACGTTCCAAGGGTTTTGATTCCGCTTGGTCTAAAGGTCTAATAGATGCCTGATGTCCATCCAATCAGTCTAAATACATGACATGTATTGCAACAAGAAGCTCAAAATACTGCATGAGGCATTCATTTCAATTTTACAGGAAACAAAGCCAAAATACTAACATTTCATGACACTTAGACCTAACATTGATCACAATGCACAATTAAAATTTTTAAAATATGAATAATACTTAATCCCTGCCAGAGCAGCAATGTAAATAGTCATGTAGCATTGTTTAAGCCTCTAAAATGATAATCATTATCCACAAAAGTTTTATTATGACACACAGACGGCCATTTGTTTATTGGTAGGAGGGAATCCAACTTACAGTACAACAGGCAATCCAAGTTGAACCGCATGCCATGAGTCAGGACAGCACTGGTGTGAAAATGAGAAGGATGGCCGTTACTATGAAAACGAAGACAAAATATGGACAACACACACATATATATATATATATATATATGGAGAAAAAGCTTCATAATCTGGTGGTAGACATTTCGCTTAGCTTGAGGTCCTCGGTTCCGATCCTGCAGCAGGTGGTGCGAAGTTGAGTTCTTGGGAAAAGGCTCTTTACACACATTTTCTCAAAACACTCAGGTGTAAAATGAGCGTTACCAGAGTTGTCTGCATGAAAAATTGCAAAATCACCTGACAGACATCCTGTCTCTCCCTTTGTATTATGTGTTGCTGTTGGTTGGGGACCCCTTGTAAAGTGCCATGAGCACACTAAGTGAATATTTCACTATTTAAATGCTCTCCATTTTAAATAATAAACAAGACAACCAGACATAAAGGACATACATTTGTGTCGCACTCATTTGTAGTGTGCATGATCACAAGTGTGAGCGTGTGTCATGTGCTTTTCCTCCTGCAAATTACTAATTATATGATCTGATTGTATTTAATAAGTATTGATAATAATATATAGATGTGTATACGGCCTATGATATGAAGGTGAAGTAGGGCACAAGTGTTTTTTTTTATTTCACATGTTTCTTGAAATTAAAACTTTACTAAAAATGATAATGATAATAATAATTTATAAGGGACACACAGCCTGACCAGATACAAGCTCATGTAATCAAATACCATCAGCAGACAATCATTCACAATAAGCTATGCACTTGAAATAGAAGAAAATGGATAGAGTTACATCCCTGCTTTTCATCTCACGACTTTCAAGCAATCCTTTTGTGCTGATATAATTATAATTTGTTCAATTCAAATATTTGACAAAAAGTAAAAAATCTTGATACAAACACCTATAGCATCATATAATGTCAGAAAGAATTTAAAAAAAGAAAAAAAAAAAAAAGGGGGGGGGGGGGGGGAAAAAAAAAATTACAAAAACCCTAAAAAACGCCAACAAGAAACGAAAAGCAAACAAGGCAACTCACTGTTGGCCTAAAAGAGGTACATTAGCCTTAAGAGGTAGAAGATTTTTGTTGACCATAGCGATGATGTAATTCTTGAATCTCAGAATCCGATGGTATATATCTGAAATGCAAGTTTAAAAATATGTTGAGTATATGAGTAATGTAAAAAATGAATTATAAACCAATGAAAAAAATAATCAAGCTTTCAACTTTATAATCTTAGGCCGTGGCCATACTGACGCTGGTTTTCAGCTGCTACTTTACCAGCTGATACAAGCTTTGAAAATAGTCTTAAGTTTTATTTGAAACCGTCCATAGTGAACGCT
>JBCJKF010112910.1:0-10275 GCA_039654545.1 Plocamopherus ceylonicus | reverse complement strand
GAATATAGCATTTTTATCTTCGCAATTTAGGAGATTAAATGTCAATTATTTTTTTTTTAATTTTTTAATTACGAAGATTTTATTAATATGTCGACTGCATCTTTTTTACGGCTTTTTGCATAAAAAAAATCCTACGATGACGATTATTCGTATAATCACCAGCGCGCGCGCGCTTGGATGAAACATTATCGTGTGTGTATATCACGCGTAAGATGGCGGCGTTCCTTTTCTGTGCCAGTCATTGAACTCTCGTGGATTCGATGTGTGCGTGCTGCAAGTCGGCGTCGACGGCGACGACGTCGCGTTTGCGAGACGTACGAAAATACATTCAGTCGAAATTATATGATGACGTGGAAAATCGTCGGGATGGACGGGAGCCGAGGAGGAGGAGAAGCAATTTCCCGATAATTGACGACTCCAAAGAGATTCGAGATTGGTCGAAGAGGAAGTTTTTCGGCTCGAAAATCTCGGATATTTCCGGAGAGAAAGAGACGGCGATCTCTTCGAAGGGATTTTCGGAGACAAACGGTTCGTGCTATCGTCATCGTCGTTATGCTTATTTTTGGATCCGCGTGAAATCCGAGTCCCTCTTTCGAATCGTTTCGACGAGCCGTTGGCTATTGTCTCGGTTTGAACGCGCGTCGAATGACAATTAAACGAGATCCGTACGTTCTCCTCGTGACGATCAATGAATACTCGATGAACACGATTATTGACTTTTTGTTTCATCGCGAACCACTCGAGCTAAATATTTATCGCGTAAACTAAATATAATTAACTTTGAAATCAAATTGAGATTTTTGTTCAAATTTCGCGTTTTTTTATTTTCTCTCTCCCTCTCTCTCTCTTTCTCTCGTTCTCTCTGCTGACGGCAATACTTTGATTTGACCGTAACTGAGGGCCGGTCCCGGTGATCGGTCGTTGCGATTATCATGGACAATAAGAGAGGAGTCTCGAGAACGGCTTACAGTTACGCGTCGGGGAGGGCTCGTTCTCGATTCGGCTCTGATTTCTCCTCGACCCACGCGAGCGAGCGACCCGAGTGTGTCCGCTCTCGAAGGAGTGGCAGAGAGTCTCGGCCTCGCACTCTCAACGGTGTACTTTATTATTCATCGCCGTTTATATATCGTGCATCGGGGTCTTCGCCTACACAATCAACACGCATCCTTTCCGCATCGCCTAAAAGACATCGCAGGTTATTAATACGCGCGATGCGGTTAGCTACTGCATTATCTCGACAAATTGCTTGAATCTCGCCTTATTATTTTGTATCTATATAAAAGAATTTTATTCCCCGGATTTCGATAGAATTTCCAATCCAAATATATAATTAGTTTCTCCTTTGTAATCGTAATTATTAAGGATCAATTTGATGAAAGTCTCAACTTAATATTAACGCGATCATATATAATTTAATTTAAAAGGTCTTTATGATAAGCACAAATCTGTAACACACACACACACACACACACACACACACACTCGATGATATGACAGTCGCGGAAACGTCATAGATGTTTATTTCGTAGATTGCAGCGTGATTTTCCCTCCGATTGGCGCGATACACATCTCGCGCTATATATCTTCGTTAACACGAGGATCGTGAATAACGTACCGATTATCCAGGTCCTCGCCTTCGAGTGAGTGAACTTTCCCAGCGTGAGAGAGGGAAACGCCAAACTCCCCGCACGAGCTCGTATCGGCGACCGATAGTCGCCAATTTTTAGCTGAATTAGAAAGTGCAAAGAGACAGATTCTATTTATACACGGCGTTTGTAAGAAACGACAGTCGTGCGACAATAGTTGTCGTTGAATTTGATGGTTCCAAGGGTGGATTTTTGGATTTAATTTTAATTATTCGAGCTCGCTTTCAATCAATGTTGTTAGACATTAAAGGGACGCGTTTACAAAATGTAGTAAAAAATAAAAAAGTCATCATACGATTTATTTGAATTTTCAAGAGTATCGCATCGGCATCTATCCGGGAGCAGATAACGGAGAAACGCTTCAGAGGTTTCGAGAAGCCGGCATTGTTATGCCGGAGCGGTTACGAGGGAATTGTTCTCATCTTCATTTACCCCGGCTGAATCGATTACGCGCTTTCCAACCGGGACACAAAAGTACGGCCTCCTCTATATATAATCGAGGCACCCCCTTCCACGGGCAATCTCACCCCGGACCTTCTCCCTTTCGCCCGTTTCATTGCACGAGGGAAGCGCACTGTCCCCGTAAAATATCTGGGAGAGCCCCGAGATATTCGCGATCAGAGAGAAATAAAAAAAAAAAATGACAATCTTCGTGACATATCTCTGTCGCTTTTAATAGTTACATTTTTACAATTCATTCCGGCGTGATTTTTGGATCTTTAGTCGTCGTAAAATAACATGACACATGCATGAATTACGTAATCGACACATGTTAAAAACATGTCGAACGCATTATTCCACGATAAGCATTGCAAATAGCCGGAGACACGTCAACGTCTATTGGGGCGATATATATTTATAACGGCGTATGGAAGCATTATTTTAAACCTCTCTCGAGACTAATGAGAGTATGGTTATTCATAAAGACAGCGTCGTCCCGATGAATGCAAGGTTTCCCCCGCTTATGACGTGACGTGCGCGCGATAATCCTTTCTCTCGTAATAGTTCGAGAATAGTATCTCTCTTTTTTTTTTGCCTTATCAATGGACTAATTGATTTTTATTACGCGTCTCTTTTCCGCGAGACGTGAACAATGTTGGCTTTTAAACGTCCTGTATGACACCAGAGATGTGATTATTGCAGAATGGGGCGGGGATGAGGAGAATGTGAGCCGCGCGATGATAACGCGACGTCGATAAGTTTGCAATAATAAACGATAACGCGCGAGCCCTCGTCACGTGTGGCGGACCGCGAGCCGCCACTTTGTTCGCAAAAATAAACATCCACGTTGCGCAACCACGTCTTCAAACACACATCGTTATGATGCATGATTTGCGTTGAGAAAGGTTTTCTTAACCGTTAATCTTAAATTAGATTTATTTCGAGACATTGTGCGGAGAATCTCTATTTAAATTAGTTACATAGTAAGGAAGTTGATGGAAAATTTTTATTTTTACGATTTCTCGTTGAGCTTTTGTTCGACCTTATTAAATATTTTATATAAAATTTTTGTTTTATATATATTTTTTTGCTATTCTATATATATTTCTATTTTTAAATATTTATATTTTTCTATATTTTTTTTTTTTATTAAATATTTCTATTTAAAAATTAAATATGTAACGGAGTGAGAAATACAGAAAGTGAAGAATTTGAATAAAATTTATCCGGTAATAATAAATGAAACTGAATAATAATCGATTGATTGGATAAAAAGGAAAAAATTTATTATTTATTTATTTATGATTATTAATGACATTGTGTAAGGAATATTAATTTATAACATAATAGTACACGAAAAAGATTATATACCGAATTTCAAACTAACGATAAGTCTTTGTGTATTTTAGGCGATGGCACCTGCCGAGATGTCGCTTCGACGGGGGAGACCATGAGCGCGGTGCAAGCTCGTCAGGAAGAGGCGAGACGCAAGAGGCGCAGGAAGAGACGTTCTGGCTCATCCGTGGTATCCTCCTGCTTCCAAGGTAAATTGGAGGCACAGACCGGCGTCGAGCAAAAAAAGAAAGCAAGAGAGAGAATTCTAGCGCTTCCCCATCTATAGAAACTTATCGTAATCATCCGGATTCTATCGTAAGATAGAAAGAGAGAGAGAGAGAGAGAAAGAGACCAGAAGTTTCGTATAGAACGGCCGTACTTATCTTTCGATAACTAATGCGCACCTTCCGTACGTAGCGCGCCTCTCTCGCAACGGTGACTTTGCAGTAGTCTCCTCCGTAGGTATGTGTGACCTTGGACAAGTGTTCGGAACGTTCGAGAAACTCGCGCGGGACGGCGATAATCGATCGCGCAGGCGGCCTGGAATTTTATGCGACCCGTCGCTTGTTTATAAACACCGGAAATTTGCATCCTTCCTTCGACCTGCATCCCCTCTCCCAACAAGAAAGTTCGAAGCGTTCCCTGCCCAAGAATATTATCTCACGAAGCGACAATTATAATTATAATTAGAAAATTTTTTTTATCAAAGTAGAGCTGCGAGGATCAGTTTTTTTCTTTTATCCGCAGAATTTTTAATATAATTCGGGAGAAAAAAAATGTCAATTTATAGGCGAGATCGGTAATGTTTTACGCCTCTAAACTGGTTGTATGTCTCTAGAAGAAGGGGGGATCGGAATTTAATCCGAGTTGTGCGCAGCTGGCAAATACGGTTATTCGGCCACGGAGTCGCTCGCACGATCGATACACGGCCCTCGGAGAGTCACGAATTCGCTCTCCGCACGAGTTTTCGCTCTTACGAGTGTTGCCAATTTATTCGATTGCCGAGCGCGAGGATGATTTGCAAGTCGTAACGTGCCGATTGTAATTAATTAATGTATTTTGTAACACACACTTAATATTTTTTAATCAGTTTATTTAAAATAATTGAATCTTGTAATAGAATGAAAAATTCTATCAAAAAAGATAATCATTGTTGTTTTCGATTTCGCTCAATTGTATTAGCGGAGATAAAAATAATATCTTACAAAAACTTTCGATAAGTATGTTAAAATTAAATAATTGTAATTAAGGAAATATTAAACTTGAAATCACGCATATTCTTAGATATTATTTGAGGGATAAATTATAAAAATGAATTTTATTTATTAAAAACGTAAGCGTAAATATATTGCCTGATTTGAAGAATCAATATATTTCAATTGTTGATGAAATTAAAATGACAACAGACAGACTTTTAATTATATATATATTTATATTAAATTATTAAAAAATATTAATTTTCAAATCAAATGTTATCCAGATCGAATTTACATTTTCTCGGTTGATGCGTCATTTCATGTGATCGATTCGAGAGCCCCGGCTCGGCTCGAGCAACTTTCAACCCCTCTTGGAACTATACAGTATATACGTACTATTGCTAAGGTCGATAGAAAGAGAGAAAGAGAAGGTTGTCAAAATTTATATAGTTTCTGCGGATCATTGGTCATTAAACTATCAGACAATCTTTCTTAAACATCATGCCATTAGCAGCAATGAACGCGTAATTAAATCGAACGATCGATCTTTCGTCGTAACATCATTTTCTCTAGGTAATCCGCAGAAAGCTATTATTGTGCACATGCGTGGGTCGACGAACGTGCAATTTTCGCGTTCGACGCTATATTTGTTCCGCTGTTAAAATTGATGTTACAGAGTACGGGAGAGGTAAAGACTCGCGGAGGCATATTATCGGCTTCTGGTTGCTAGGCACTGGCGACGCTGCCATTCGCGTGTATCCGTATAATCGGAGCGAGAAGTGGTTGAAGAGAGAAGAACGGGACGCGCGCGGCTAACGCGGAGACGCGGCAACGTAGGCTCGAACGGGGGTAGGGATGGACCCATGGATGGTATGAGACGCGCGGGGGGTTCTCCAAGAGGAAGAAGAGGAAAGGAGCCGTGCGATAGCTCCGGTCGCGGACTTCCGAGAGAGAGGGCAAATTCGGTGTATGTGCGTCGTAGTTCCACGCTCCGATCTCGGCCACCCCCTCTCGACCTTGACATTGACTGCCCGTCAGAACAGGACAACATCGCGCTGTCACGCGCGTTGCGCGTTCAAGAGAGACGCAGCCTATCTGAATCCAGGGATAATTGGGCGCAATCATGATGGAAACGCGTAGTCGAAAAAAAATTTGATTTTTTTTTCCTAACATCATTCCTGAAATTTGTTCTTCGGGAATCTAGATGTACTCTCGATAGATGTTAAAGATGCATTTGAAGAATCGTTATAAAAAGAGCTGCGAAAGAAAAGAGTCCCCAAACGCTTCGATCGATTCGATGTTGGATTCTCTCTTTTGCCAAGTGACAATACGACGCGGCGCGACGTAATTGCCGTCGATCGCGTGCTCATAAAACGACGCGCAATTGCACGGCAAATGAATATCACATCGATTCATCGCAGTGCATCCATTGTACATATTGGTTCGCGGAATCAAAAGGTTGCAATAATTTTTCGTTCCAATAATTTTTGAGAACGCAATTTGCGAAACTCGTTAAAATGAAATCATCGAGAGCGCTCGTTTTTTATTTTCTCCTTTTTTCTTTTCTTAAAAAAACCGATTTAATTCGAAAGATGAGCGTATAAAACTCGTATTGTTATTGTAGAACTGTACAAGCTGACCGGAGAAGTTCTCGGAGAGGGTGCTTACGCTTCGGTGCAGACCTGTACGTCCCTCTACACGGATCTCGAGTATGCCGTGAAGATCATCGACAAGATCCCCGGACACGCGCGTGCCAGGGTGTTCAAAGAAGTCGAGACGTTTCATCATTGCCAGGGGCATCCAAATATTATACAGCTGATCGAGTTCTTCGAAGACGAAGAGAAGTTCTACCTCGTATTTGAGAAGATCAACGGCGGTCAATTGTTGAATAGAATTCAGGAACGGGTTCACTTTACCGAGAGAGAAGCGAGTCAAATCGTCAAAGAGATTGCGAGCGCGCTAGATTTTCTTCATAAGAAAGGTAATTTTGAATAATAAAGAAGTGATTTAACGAGTTATGAGTAAAAAAGAATTATCGAATAAAATATTGATTAACGCTCTTCTGTATATGTGTTCAGGGATTGCTCATAGAGATCTCAAGCCCGAGAACCTTTTGTGTGTATATCCGGACAAGTTAACGCCGATCAAGGTGTGCGACTTTGATCTTGGATCAGGTATCAAGTTCAACAACTCGCTGTCTAGTCCTGTGGCAACGCCGCAACTTTTGACGCCGGTGGGTAGCGCCGAGTTTATGGCGCCGGAAGTAGTCGAGGCCTTCATCGGTGAGGCCAATTATTACGACAAACGTTGCGATCTCTGGAGCCTTGGTGTCATCATGTACATTTTGCTCTGCGGTTATCCGCCCTTCTACGGGAACTGCGGCACCGACTGCGGCTGGGGTAGGGGGGAGAATTGTCAGGCCTGTCAAGAATTGCTGTTCACCAGTATTCAGGAAGGTAGATACGAGTTTCCTGATAAAGAATGGAGATGCATTTCCGAGGATGCGAAAGATTTGATCAGGGGCTTACTCGTCAAAGAGGCACACCAGAGGTTCAGTGCCGATAGTATTTTGAAACATCCCTGGATTAATCCCGGACCGATTTCCGTCGAAATTGGCGATCGATCACTTACCACGCCTCATATCATAAGGTAAGTTTTCCCAAAGTCGAATTTATCTTTCGTTCTCCATCTCCGTCAATCGTTTTATTCTTAAATGTAATGCATTCCCGTATCTGTGTTTAGGAGAAACAACTCCGCTAGAGAACTCTCAGCATTCGCTGAGTCCGCAATGGCTGTGAATCGTGTGGTACTTCAGCATTTTTCTCTAAACCTCGAGGAGTTGGCGGAGAATCGGGAACCCAGACTGTCTACGTCGTCAACTGACGACGACAATCATCCATACGGTCACATATCCGACTCGAGCAGCGAATTGTCCGAAAACAGCAAGCATTTGATGACGCATTCCTCTAGCGAGTTTGATGGTACGCGACAAAAGTCGTGTTCCATGCGCTCCAGCGTCGACTTAAACGATTCTAAAATCATCGGTAAGAATCGGGTCATAGACAAGGACTCGCTGCAGAATTTGTTCGGACTATCACCGCCGACCGAGAGTCGTCTGATGCAGCGCCGTTTGAAGGCACGCTCCGATCTACTCGAACGTCAAACTGGTAAAGCGGTAATTGCGTCTCCGAGTGGCTGAGAGGTCGCAGTAATACCGTCGATTGCTCTTTCTCATAATATCTCTTTGTAGCTACGAGGACGCGAACAATGTACAATACTTTTTTCCAATGGCTTAGGAAGTTAACGTGTAGCGTAAGTCGAGTCTCTGATTCTGTGAGGATATAACGAGAATAGGCTCAATCCATTTACGTAGTGACGACAGCGATAATAATCGAATAAAAAGTATTTTCACCGTGAAAATTGATCGAAAAGAATATCTCACCGTTATCTTTTCTTTCTTTTCAATAGTTGTAAGCTTCCTTTGTTTTAAATTTTCGGTTTTTTTTAGCAGACAGTTTGATGACAACCAGATTATCTTTCTTTCCAAGATAAAATTCTAGTTGTCGCCTATTGCAAATTGATTAATAATGTGACATTACAGTTGTAATATTACATAGCATACTTAATAAAGTAATGTATAAAAAAATGTAAAATAAGGAATATTTGTTTAGAATGTAAAACTTGATTGTAATATAATATATGCACTTGTGTGCACTGAAACGTGCACGTACATAAAATGCACGTTGCGGTACATAAAGAAAACATTTTACATAATCGGTACAAAAAAAGTGAAGCTAATTATATCGCAGTTTGACTTCAACATTGCGCGCGAATAGGTCTTGGAATTAAAGATAAATCTGATTTCATCATCGTGTAATCTTCGCTGCGTGTTGCTCGTTTTTCACGCAGTCATATATTGTTACATATACAGAGCTATCTACACGACACGCGCATCTGACAGTGTATCACCATCACCCGCGGATGGAATATCGACTTTCAAATATTTTACTCATCCACATGTCAAAATTTGTATGCAAATAAGTCATCATTGCAAAATATCCCAAGGATGATTCCGAAGTACATTGATGCGTCGACTTTGATAGAATCTTATCCTTTCGCTACGTATCAGACACGTACGTTAAAAAAGACAAATACGCGCGTTCACGTGTAGACAGATTATTAATAAAAAAAGAAAAGAGAAAAGAGTGAAGATCCTCGTGATCGTGATATTTCGTGTGCTACTCTAACACACGAATGCTTTATTACGTAAATATTATTTTTTTTTATTTGTTCGCGAATTTCCTTCAGTTAAAAAGGATTAAAAAAAAAAAAACAAAAAAACAAAAAAATCGACACAACCGACGCAAGGCGAAAAAGATGTTCCTTTTACTGCTTTTTTGATATTGTTTCAAGTATATTCGAGCCATAATATACATATATATCTTCGAGCGGAATAAACGAGTGAATGTGTCTCAGCCCACAGGTGCAGATTATAGTTTGCTCATATATAGATTAATAGAAACGCGATAGATCATAAGTCAACGCAAGATTTCAAAATGACATTCAAAAGGTTGAAGCGCGAAAGTAGATGAAAAGAGAGAATGGCTTCGTTTACAGTTTCGCATTTTTGTGATTAAATCACGTGATAACGTTTATTGTTACATATTTTCGTAGAGTTTTATTGACCTTAAAATTGTTTTATATATAACGCTAATCCAACTCATGATAATGCTTTATATCTTTTTCTCTACGAATTATTCGCATTCTAAATTTTTTCTTCGTTCCGCTATTATGCACGAGTCCGCGAAACAAAAAAGTTGAATATTTCACTTTGGTCAAGTTTCGTATAGAGACAAATCGTCGATACTTTTTTTTATCTTGCTTTATTGTGTTTTTTTAAAGAGAAAAAAAATACATATGCAAAGAATTTCTCTCATTCACTCTGATGCGATGGACCGATTTTACTCAGGGCAGCTGGGAGACCGCTGCGTACATTATTCTACATAAACATACGCTCGTACAGTTTGAAAACTGGGAGAAAATATAAAGAGCTATTTGTATGTGTAAGATTTACAGAGTGCAGACCCTCCACAATGTTAATGTTCGCTTTAGGATTTCGGCATCTTGTAATTTTGACAAAGAAGAAAGAGGAGATTGGGAGGACTGCGAATATATAATATGCGTTTGTACATTATAATTGCATTATTGGAAACTTTCTTAGAAAGTCATTCGCTTGCTGTAGGCAGGTACGGCTTTTGTCAACTTCTGTCTTCTTTGTACTTTGTAAGTACCAGTAAGATAAAAATTAGTGTTTATAGCGCTCGCGCGCGTAGAAATGAGATTTTATATATATATGTATGCACATATATGTATGTATATGTTTATGTATATACATATATATGAAAATCTCCGTGTAAATAGAAGAGCTACGATGTAGAGGTATGGAAAGCAATATAAAATGCGGGCTCTTTTATATAAGAGAAAATGTTGAAAGATTATAATATATTTATCGGCCTCTTTGCGCAAAGCCAAAAACAACACTTTGTTCTTTAATCCATTGTAGCGCGTCAGAAATTATCAATCGTAAAAATTAATTTCTCACATTTGTCTTTTTCCTTTGTCTTGCGCAAAGTTCTATACGATATATACAACTCATG
>JBCJKF010112799.1:0-10275 GCA_039654545.1 Plocamopherus ceylonicus | reverse complement strand
AGAGAGAGGGAGAGAGAGAGAGAGAGAGAGAGAGAGAGAGAGAGAGAGAGAGAGAGAGAGAGAGAGAGAGAGAACACCTAGCCACAACTGGTGGATTTGTAGAGTATAATTTGTGTCCACTCATCGGATGGCTGCTTTTGACAACGATTTGCTCACGTATCGGGATGAGCAGACAAAATCTCGATATATGGGCAAATTGTTTTCCAAAAGTTTCAATAGTTAAGTGGTGCTCATGCCGATGATTCAGCCCGTGATAAACAAAGAGTTAAATTGTTCTTTTGCCGATGCATGGGGGGATTGGTTTTGAAAGAGTTAAACCAGTTGGAGGGAAATCCACCCCCGCTTGTAGCAGCTCTACACGATAATATTATGATGCTATCAACCCTGTATATCATTCACGCAGATACTCGTTCAATGTGGGCTAGCTTAAAATTGAATATGGATTTCTAGAGCAATTACTCGAGTAAGATTTTATTATGAGCGCAATATACACGATTAGGAAGGATTGGAAGCTGGTTCCCTATCGCAAGAGAAGATTGATTTGTATTTTTGGTGGGTATATTTATTTGGGGAAGTAGGCCAATCTTTATGAAGCTTCAACGAACACTACATCTAGACAAGTATGAGTAAATGGAAGACATTCATCAAATGGGAGGATAGTCGTGGCGACGTATGTTTTACCATACGATAATACCGCTCCCCACTCTCTCCAGCCTCCCCCATCCCCCAATAAAGATAGTACTGAAAATAAAAACACCTTGGTTGGCCTATGCTTTTCGTTGTAACAGATGAAACCCCAATGGACAGCATCCCTTTATAGAATTAAAAATATATTGTTTCAATATTCCAAAAACAATTTATCAGTCCAATGATTTTTAAATTGTTTTAATTGACATGTGTTCAAATGTCAATTTGACGTTTGTATTATAACAATATATTTAATGACACCACAAAGTGTTACTGATCATGTTATAGTCGTATGAATCAAACACAGCGAAAACCTTTAGTATAAATAGCGTATTGATTGTGCCATGATTCGAACACTGCAGAGCTTTGAACACTTTTCGCTTTTGAGGTATTATATCGATATTATTACATCCTGTCCGGTTAGTTTTTAAGCAGAAATCTAGATAAACATGTTTACTATATAAACTTACTTTGATATAATTATGATAACATGGATTGATTATTTAAGATATGAGTTGTTTTGTTTTTTTTTTGTCATCACATATAAAGTGTACTAAGTCGTTAAAAAATGGTAAAATATTATACTATCCGCATCTGCATTTCCTCTGATCCTTTCAAAGTTTGTCCGTTTTTTGTTTTTTTTCTTTTTTTTTCTTTGTTTTTTTGCTTGTTGTCTAATTCAATATTTCAAGATTCACTGCTGAATTGTGGCTCTCTACTCTTTTTCTAACCTATTGCCCTCACCCACTTGGAGATGTGGATTGTAACTGGACTTTGAGCTTTTTTTTTTGGATGTTATTTATCGCACGGGGACGCATCAGACTCTTTTCCAATATTCAATTTAAAGTCAAGTCTTCCGAATATATGTTTTTGTACATTGACTTTGCGCTGTCTACAGGGTTCACCCTTGTAAAATTGTGTTAAAACATTGAAACATACAATCTTGTTTTACATAATTATGTGTCAAAACATAGTCGGCTGGTGTGTTTCTGATTCACCGTAGCACATAGGTGTAGGAGCCAATTTCGTGGCAGATTTGACGTCATTGTCAATTTCGTGACATATTTTCATAGCAATAGTAACAAACTAGTAAAAGTGACGTCACTGCATAGTTTACGAATGAAAGTTAAGCATTATTTTTTATCGTAATTGTTAAATGTAAATGGAAGCAAGTATGTGACTCGATTATTATAGCACAATGAAATAGAGTGTGCATTGCCTTAGTCAGTAAGAACGCTCTTTCCTGTGTGCAAATGGAATCGGTGCCAATGTCCCGGCGGCTTCAAGTTACAGTGAATCCAAAAAAAATTCCCCTCTTTTGTTTCTATAAAAATCATTCCCCTGTGTGTTTGTAATCATTCTCTATGGGGTTCATTGAAATTGTCTAGATCTATTATTGTGTCAAATCTATTTCATCTTAGTAGTGGTGGTATAATTTGCCAATTTCGTGGCACGTGAGTTCACAACGACATCATGGTGCGCACTGACTTTTTGCCCTCTTTAGGTCCAGTAATAATTGTAGTAAAGGTAAATAATGATTAATTAATAGTCGTACTATTATAGCAATTCAACAGAGCTATTTTACGTGTATGATGACCGAGCATGGCAATGGATGCATTTTACACAATCAAATCTAGATCAAGATCTAGATCTAGCCCTAGTTCCAGGACGCCATGAAATTTGGCAATCAAAATCGATGACGTCACGCAAATTTCCTTTCTGCACTCACAAAAACGTATGTGTTTGAATCTCTGTCGGTTCGGGATTGTATTTTGAGACATTTTCTTAACCAATATTATGTTTGTCGGTATTTAGATTTTGGTCTTCGATTTTTCATCATCCGATTAGTAGGCAAAAGTATTTATATACAGACTAGGCCTATCGACTATTTTGAGTTCTTTTTATCAGCCTATAACGTAAAAGATTTTTTTTCAATTATTTTTGGCGAAAACCGCATGTTAATTGGTTTTGTAGTTTAGGAGGAGATAGTGATTTGAACTCTCCACCTTGGCTCTTATTATATGCATTATCAAACTCCTTAGCACTGACTAGTCTATTCATACGTTTTAATAGGAAGCTTAGTAACTATACTGTTCCTCCTCAGTAGGTTTCCGTAGCGTCTCTAGCAGCAAATATAATAATAATATCTAGATTTAGATCTCTATAAAGAATATAGATCTAGATCAATGTCTAGTAGGAACATATAGTAGATCTATCATTCTAGGCCTTTCACTTAGAGGAATCGATCTAATTATGCGCAAGATCTATATAACAAAAAGTCCAACTGGATCTAGAATCTAGATCCATCTGTCTTCAAGCTAAAAGGAGTCCTCTATACTTTCATTATAATAATATAGGCTTTTATGGGGTTTTTTAAAACCCGAGCAAAGCCGGGATCCCAGCTAGTTTAGGTTGTCCTTTGCACCTTTTGAACTTGAGGGAATTATGATTGAAGTGTTTTATAAATGCTAAAGCTGTCACTTTTGGTGTTTTGATGTTGTAGCATGTTTAGAATTGTACCTTGACTTTTGGTGGTATAACGTGTTTAGAATTTATTGTACCCTTTGGTCTTTCGGTGTTATAGCATCTTTAGAATTATACCTTGTTGCTCGAGACAAATTCGAATTCAAATTCAAATACTTTTTATAGTCGAATGGAAAGAAATTGGGTCAACCAACATCAGCTCATAGACACAACATTTCGCCAAAGTATCTGTTACAAGTTGTAAATGTTAATAGGGACACACATTTTTTATATGCGTTTAGTTCATATTTTTCTTCTTCCTGGTTTTAAAATATACGTTCAAAAGACATAAGTGAGACTGTAATATTACTTTCAGCTTATTGCGGTATGCAATTCGAATTCAAATTCAAATACTTTTTATAGTCGAATGGAAAGAAATTGGCTCAGCCAACATCAGCTCATAGACACAACATTTCGCAAAAGTATATGTTACAAGTTGCAAACGTTTATAGGTACAAAATTTTTAAATATGCATTTAGTTCATTTTTTCTTCTTCCTGGTTTTAAAATATCCGTTCAAAAGACATTGGTGAGATTGTAATATTACTTTCAGCTTATTGCAGTATGCAATTTTCTCCCCTCTTGTCAACAAATGTAATATGCAATGTCCTATTTGTGGATTGACAATAAACATGGATTCGACTTTTGTCCTAAAATTTCCTGTCAGGTGGTGGCTCTGGATTATTGTAAATCATGGTCAGCAATCATAACTTAGATGCAATGTTTTACGCCTTATGTGATATTGTAAAAGGTCCTTCCTAAAACTGGCCATTCTGCACTGGCCCATTTGGCTAGTTTGTTACCGCGTGTTTCCATTATTTTTCGGCATCTCAAGCATTTATGCTCAAGATCATTTATGGAGGGATCTGCCACTTTTTCATTCGGCAGCGATCGTATCTTGTGTTTACAGTTGCCCCGACAAAGAAAATACAACAGCAGAGAATCATTAAAACATATCACTTGAATAGAATTAATTAGCAAATCAACATAATATTCCTAAATTGTCCCCGAAAACGAACGATGTATATTAAGCCCTGACCTCATTCATATTTTGTTAAATAAACTATAAACTTATAACTCTAACTTTTTATCCTCTTGAAGGGTACATTTCCAGATTTGAACATACACATGAACCACATTGTATGTTTAAAGCAGTTTCTCTTTTCAATATGGAAGACAACGTAAACGAAGAACGCTCAAGTATTTTGAAAAGTCATGGTGGACAGGCCACGTTCAGAGAGAAATGGAAAAACAAGGAATACAGAGCGAGATCTCTCCAGTCTCTGAGTATATGTGCTTCTTTCTTGGCATTAGGAGTCAACGCTGGACAAATAGGTCCAACCCTTCTAGACTTGATGATCCTCACCAACACAGACCTGGTCAAGGCATCGTCCTTCATTACTGCAGGAGCTGCCGGCGATTTGAGTGGCACCACAGTGTGCGGAATTATTTTCGGAAAGCTCGACCCGGAATTACTGATCTTCATGGCTGTCCTGATGGAAGGGATGGCTACTATGGTAACGCCGTTATGTTCTAATTACGAACTGATGCTTTTCATACGTTACGTCACTTTCTTCTCAGCTGGACTTATCAACA
This sequence comes from Plocamopherus ceylonicus, assembly GCA_039654545.1. Taxonomy (NCBI): domain Eukaryota; kingdom Metazoa; phylum Mollusca; class Gastropoda; order Nudibranchia; family Polyceridae; genus Plocamopherus; species Plocamopherus ceylonicus. Next base: position 5,470 of record JBCJKF010112799.1, on the reverse strand, counting down.
CTAGTGCTAACGCCATGATAATGAGCATATGGGGGCGGGACGGACACCGATGGATGCATTTTCTTCACTTTTGCTTTGCTTTAGGTGGGGTTTTATCGCCTTTGTACACAGTGCCCTTCCTAGCTCCAAATCAACCCGAATACGATGATAATAACTCAAAGTTGAATGGATCATTTTTATCGCATCAAACGAAGTCTTTCCGGACTGAGAATTCCGGACTTTTTTCTCACAGAGAGACAAATGTAAAGTATGCATTTATGATAAGTGGTTCTTTCACGATTCTCATGTCCCTTCCGCTTCTCGCTTTTTATATCAAAAACCGCAAGAAAACTGGCCAAAAGAAGTGTGTCGAGACCAACATCCAAAGACAATTACCGAAAGGAGTTTTGATTTTCACGCTCTTCATTTTATGTATTTTCATTATGGTATATGCATTTGCAGAATTTGCTTTCGCCTCTTTCCTTCTTACATTCCTGGTAATACAATATGAATGTGTCACAAAATCCAAAGGTGCTTTTGTTGTGGCCATTTTTTGGACACATTTTGCGATCGGAAGATTCCTGATGGTGATTGTGTCAAAAGTATTTTCACCAGTACAAATTTTGGGAATGTCTATAAGTCTTATGGTTCTTGCTTTCGCCGGTTTCTTGATCATGGCGGAAATTGAAATAATCAACGCTGTCATCGGGTTCTCTGCTCTGGTAGGCGTAAGTACTAGTGGAGTATATGCAGCCACCTTATCATGGACAGAAGCTGAGTTACTTAAGGTGACTGGATTTGTTGCTGGGGCCTTCATAATCTTTTCTTCTTCAGCTACAATGATAAATCCTCTTGTGGTTGGACGTCTGATGATGGAAGTAGGCAACATGTGGTTCTGTTATCTTACTCTTGGATCATCGATCGTTTTAGCTTTTGTCTTCATTATTTTGCTGGTTTATTCTAGACAATACCTCAACCAAAGATACGGCCCTTGTGCTTCTGGTTTGGAGGGAGAAATTAACCATCAGAAACCCTAACAACATTACACCATGTCATATCATTCCCATAGGCCATTTAATGTTAAACCTTTACATACCTGAAATATATGAGCAATAATTATAAATGATGGTGGAAATGCTGTAGGTAGCCTTTCAAATTAAAATATGATATAACATTTATTATTATATATATATAAATAGTAAAATATTATATATATTATATATAGATAGATGTACATTGACATGCATATTGTATACATAATATATTATATACAATAACATTCTTTTTTAAACATTTGTTTGATTGTTTTGAGATGTTGAACATACACACGAACCACATTGTATGTTCGTATTGGATTATCGCATATACAATCAAACACACATATATAATAACATGTAATAACATAATAACATGCATAATAACAAGCATATCATCATTCTCCAACATTCGGACCACTAAAAAGATATGAAAGTATAGAAGCATACCATATTGTTTGTGTTTATTTCATTCTTTTGATCCTGAACCAGACTGAACTTTAGTGTGCCAATTGCAGAGTTGTGGCAACTACAGAAATAATTGTAGCGCACTACAACTTCACTACTGTTAAAGAAAAAGTAGTGCCCTACTATTTCGCTACTTTTCAAGAAAAAATAGCCGCTACTTTTTCGCTTTTCATTTAAGTAGTGCACTACTTTTTTCCCTACCTTTGCTTACGACGCCTACAGACATAAAGACACAAATAAAATTCATGTACTAAAGCAAACATATTTATTCCAGCAACATGCAATGTAAATTATGAATAGCAATGAAAAAAATAAGAGAAAAAGTCGAGCATTATCGGAGTCAGTTTTCAGTTCAGTCACACTTGTTGTATTTTAACAAATAATATTTCGGCCTCAAAATGTAGGTCATCGGAAGTATGAGCTCTATTAGGAGTAAGTGGTGTTGTACTTGATAAAGATTGATCTAGCACTTGGGAAGTATTCCATTCTGTATCTAGACGCCTGCCCATTTCAAAATACTAGATCTAAGTGAAAGTAGCGAGGCAGCGATATTTTAAATTCGATACTCGCTACTGAAAATTAAGAAGCGCACTACGCTATTCGCTACTGGCTACTGACCAATTGAGATTTCGTCAGCAAAGTGGCACATTTGTTTTAACAACAATTATTATTGAGTTTTTTCATGTAACAACATAAAATATTGGTATAAATACAGCTTATTAAAATAGTTTATGAAATTAAGAAAACCCAGAATGTTCTTTTGAAATAATTTATAGAGGTTTTCTTGATTGTAGAAGGACACTCTAATGTGGTTCAGGATACTGCATTCAAGAGGTCATGTTGGGTGAGGGGGAAGGGGGAATGGCGGTGAAACGTTCTCAACTCTCGACGCCATCTTGAACGCATATTTACGGACGGGTTGAGGCTCAACTCTGCTTGCACTTTCAAATTTACCACTAAAAATTGAAATAAAATACAATAGAATCAGCAGTTTAAAGTTTTTCGAAATGTGAATGTGGGCCCACTCCGTTCGGACCGACTGCCAACAGCATGCGTTCACAATCGCTTGCACATCATGACAGAAATTTTGGCTCACGCTCACGTACTTTCATCTTCCTCCAACTAATTCACAACCAAGTTTTGTCATTTCTGGTTATGTTTAAGGTTGGTGGTCTGACCTTTTAGGTTCAATTTCCATCGAGGTGGAACGTCCAAGGAAAACGTGGTTCATTTTTGTGAGTTCACAATGTGTTGCCGAACATAAAAAGGCAATGAATATTATACAACTATTAAATGCTTGATGTATTTGAATAGGAACTTTCCTTGGGTTCAACTCTTCTGGTTGACTAGCCATGCCTTTAGCACAATGTAATTCAAATTGTTATTACTATGTCATTAGTATTTTCTTAACTATTTGACACACTTTCTGAGTAGATTTTCGACGGCAGTTCAACGGCATGAATTATATCATTAAACCTGTTTTAAAATGTGAGATAGCCTTGACAGCACATTAGATAATATATGTATGTTGTTCATAGCTCTAATAAAGAAAGACGTAGTCTTGTGAAAAGCACGTTTTTTTGGAATTTGACTTTTTCTTCGTTGACAGTTTGATTTATGATATACCGTCTCTCTGCTTTATGCATCATCTTTATAATTTGAGGGGATTAATTAATGAGGTGAGCAATGGTCGATTATCTCTTGATATAAGTAATAATAATAAATGATAATAATAATAACAGCAACAACAACAACAATAATAATAATGATAATAACAATGATAATAACAATAATAATAATAATAATAGTAGTAGGTAAAATAATAATTATAATAATATTAATAATTTGATTTGCATGTCCCCTTTTGCCAAAGTCTCGGGCGCCTAAAGGACAAGATGGACAATACATGTATTATTTATACAGTTTTAAATGTAATAAAAAATCCTGTGAACTTCGGACATTAAAATTTGATGCAATAAGTTAGCGAAGTGTGATTTTGGTATCTACCTCTTGTGAGCGCGAAAGCTCATTGGTTAGGGCACTCAACCACCAAACAAAATGTCATGGTTCGATCTCCGCTGAAAAGGCTTGATATAAAATCCAAATGGAGCTTTTGCCGCCTTCTCGTCTTGTACTAGACAGGATGAATCAGTGGAGGCGGAGGCGGACGATAAACTGGCAGGTCCCATGTGCCTTTCAGAATGTATAAGAACCATCGGTGATTAAAATCGAAAGAGCAGACCACATCAATTCAATTCAACTTTATTCATCCCTCACGGGAAAATTCGTAACATTGCTCAATTACGTTTCAAACATTTACTGCCACACAACATACACACACACACATACACACACACACACACACACACACACACACACACACACTCAATCACGCACGTGTCGTCCGTCACGCAGGCGAAAACTAGTCATTTCGATGTCATGCCCCTTCCCACAACCACCCTTTGTACCTTAGACTTATTAACCAGTCTATTACTCTGAATTCAAGGAGAAAAGTGAAAGGTCTGAGGGGAATTGCGTTTGGATATCGAGCCATTATTATCTTAGAATACTAGTTCAGGCCTAGTAATAACATTGCTAAAAGATCATCAAATCTGACGCAAAATGCCACTCTCTAGAGGGCGTGACCGTTTTACTCTTCGTTTCAACGCTGTCCTGGTTTATTCTGGGTTCCAACTCAAGCAAAGATTTAGATCTTCTTTCCCTAGCAATTCGGAAAAAAATCGGTTCTCAGGATTCTAGAACAAGAAAATGTCCAGGATTCCCAAAAGTTCCCTCAATTACAGATAGAGCCAGGATATGCGCTTTGTATGGTTTCAATTCCATTCTCTTTGTTCTTTGGACTCTTACCTCAAATACAATAAAACGAGCGGTTATAATTCAACGGAGGAGACAGTTTCTACATACGGGTGACAAACGACAAAAACGCACACACGACTGGTACATTACATCATTTATGGAAACAAACGTATGCAATCTTCACACGATGTAGTATTCCTGAACTAAATATGGGTATTGGTTGTTATGAAGAGCCTTTTTACTGTTACAGATGACATCACAACATCATATTACAAAATTGAAAATATTTCTTAAGTGTTCCAAGTTGTGCGTTGGGAAGCCAACATTGTCGTCGAATTGTACGCAAGCGTGTTAATCTCTTTTACATAACTTCACATGGCAACGGGAACTTTGTACAATAAATAAATCGTTTAACAACATCATAAAGAGTTAATGATCGTAAAAGCAAGCACTACGATGGCTTCGTGTATAAATTCCGTATTAGTTGTGCTTGGATTCGAACAGTACAAAGCTTTGAACTCTTTTCAGTCTAAAGGCATGTTTTCGAAAAGACAGCGATTTTACCTATTGGCCATAACGTACAATTTATAATCGTTTGTTAACTATGGGAACATCATATTATAACGTATTGTTAATATCTATAGATTTTTAGAGCCCGTTATATTATTTCAATGCAAACAAAGAGGAGTTATTCTTTAGTATTTAAATTCTAATGCAAAGAGCAGTTTAGTTGCTTCATAGGGCATGTTAGCCTCCTCTGTTTGCTACATTTCCTTTGCGGTCTTTACGAGTGTTTCTGTCATTCCTCAGTTTTTTATTTCAAGCCTTTGCTCTTGTCGTTTCTTGTCGCCACAGTTTTCCCCTACATTGTTTTTGATACATATTGTAGGCTTCCTCGACAATTCTCAAATCCATCGCTTCCAAATGTCTTCAAATGTGAATTATGTGCCACAATGCAACATACCTTTACCCAATGTACAATATGAAGTCAGATGCTGCGAATTTATTCTTTATTACACATTGATTTTGCGTCATCTGGATAGGTCTCGGCTGATAGCTTTTTAAATATTGTTAAAGGCATTGCTTTGGAGAAGTCAATTTTGTTTTGTTTCAGCGCATCGCGATGTGCAATGTTCTCTCCTCTTGTTAACTAAATAATATGATATGTGATT
>JBCJKF010112689.1:0-10279 GCA_039654545.1 Plocamopherus ceylonicus | reverse complement strand
TTCAGTGTACGATTTCCCAGTAATCTAATGATAGACAATGGGAGGTTGTACTCTTTGTTGACAGACCGACTTCCAAAATCCCTTACGAACTTTAAATCCATGAACTGTAGAAAATCAGAACTATAACCACCTCATGTCATGAATATTACTTCATAGGGGATAAGGCTGACCACTTTCGTTCTAAACAGACACTAAATTTGTTTGAGTGAAATCCTCCATGAAGGGTCCCTGGGGAAGGCCAAACAGTAACTATCAATACAAAGTGGTACGTGGAGTTGTTAAAGAAGTTTTGGTCGACTCTTGGAAGAAAATGTCTATCATGACAAGATCAATGGTTTATACAGGATTAACCCAACCCTCGTTCACGTGTCTATATTTTGGTCATTGGAATGGTTTACTGAAAACTTACGAGATCGTTTGATTAGCCGTAGGATTCGGCGCGTTTGCGCCCCGTATTCCCCAAATTTTAGTCCTTCCGACTATTTTCTGTGAGTACATCTTGAAAACAGAGTATTTTGATATCAGTTTGATGATGGTGAAGCTCTAAAACAAGAGATCCAAACTGGATAGAGAAACGTTTCAACTGAGATTGTAGAGAAGCTATTCACCATTTCAAATGATTCCCCAAATGTCTTGAACTCAACATAAAGATTGGCACAGGTAGCATTTGCTTTAGGCCATCCATACACATTTTCTTGTCAATAAACAAAGTAAGCAATTCTATTTTTGTCTGAAAGTTCGAATTGGTGAACAATTTCAGGATTATACTATTACAGCAAACTGTTTTTATGTTCATTGCATGCAGTTTTGCGCACTTGGTGCATTTTTCATTTTTGAGTCGTTGGCGTATATTCGCTTTAAAATTGTTTTTTTTTTTTAATATTTTTCTTTCAATTTTTCGTCAAACAAAGTCCTTTTGAATGAATTATGTGTGTTCAAAATTTGAACGCTCTACATTGTATCTTTATGAAGTTATTCGAAAAAAAAGTTGTCAAGTTTTTTTTTTAACCCCCTGTAGTTACATAATATCCACCCAAATACAGCTGAGAGTCATGTACTGGCGAGCTCCTCTAAATTGTTTATTTTCTGGCTTGAGATTTTGTTTATCAGTTGCATACACTCGAAGTGTTATCATTTTCAGTAAGAAGACTATTTTTAACTGTTTCACTTTTCAGTAGGATATAATGTTAACTCATCTAAATAATGATATTTTTTTCCAGGTCGAATCTTCATGGTCTACTTGTACAAGCAAATGGTCAAGATTGGAACTTTTATGTAGTTTCTCTTCAAAGTTCTGTTTGAATTGTGACACACAACGGAGCTGTCACAATGGGAAAGAACAAGAAGAAAGGTGAGAGCCTCTCAATTTTTTATATGTGTAATATTTAATAATTTGTTCAACTCATTGCAGGTGCGCTTATTTGGATCTGGCTGTAATTGGTATCCCATGGATTTTGCCTATTTTCAAACTGTCATTGTTTTTGTTGTATATAAGATAGAAGCAAATGGTTTTTTTATTTGGGATTTTTAATTATTATTTTATGCTGTGTGCAAGTCTTATTGTTGGGATATTAGTGGATGTAGTGCAATAAATTGGTAAAAATTGTATGTTTTTGTGAAAAAAAACTGTTTGTTTTTTTTCAGATATTTAAACAACGGTCACATACCTCATTATATTGAATGAAAGCTTCATTAACTGTTAAGATCAAACAGTTACATTTATTATTTAGATCTAAGATCTAGAATTCAAGATCTAGACAATCTAAGTCTACATTGTCTAGCCCAATCCACTAGATCTAGTATCTAGCCTGGCCTGGTCACTTAAAAGTGTACAAATCATGGTGTGATGGATAGATTATACAGTGTAGCATGCATTCATTGAACTCGTTGGGACAGCAGAAATAGTTCGAGGAATCCGTGATTCGAGCAGTACGTGAAACACTATGTGACACAGGAAGTGCCCTATAGGATGTACAAATATTGTAGTTATGTCCATTGCTGTCTGGACTTGAGCAAAACCAATGCCTGTGTGGCCCATTTCCGATGTTTCCACTTTCATGGCTTCTCTTTTATTCGATTTGGTTTGTGTTTGTTGTTGTTTTTTTTTTTTTTTCTTTTTATGCAGTGGAATGAGTATAATATAACGACAGGGAGCAATATTCCACATACAATGGGCTACAACTAGATCTAGCAAGGGCCTTCTGTGTTGCTCACGTCGTTTAGCGTTATGTAGCTTACACTACCGGAGGCAAACACCAGCATCGTATGGCCTATTTGTAGTCACCGGCTAAATCTAGTACTAGTGGGCCATTAAGATGATTGGATGCAGGTGTATACGTTACATCAACACAAGGTGGGCCATTAAGATGATTGGATGCAGGTGTATACGTTACATCAACACAAGGTGGGCCATTGTTAATCACCAGCTAGGATTAGTACGATTACTTATTAGTGAGTTTTTGAAACCACTGAAGCTGTTGTAAACGGTACATCAACACGGCCTGGACTATTTTGAGTTATCGGATAAGCCAAGTGGGCTTTTCAAACTAATCAGTAAGACGGGGAAAAATTGTTCGCACAGCTTTGGCAGCAGGCAAATAGTTCGAAGGATCTGTGAAAGAGTTCGACTATTGCATGAAAAAATATTAAGAAAATGGAGGAAAGTGTTTGGGACATTGCAATTTGTTTGAGGAATCCGTGAGTTCGACGGATGTGTATTTGAACCCGTGCTGCACTGTAGATCAATTTTCCTTTCTGTCCTCTTGCAGTGGAATTTCGTTAAGGATATATATGAAAATAAAATTGTAAACACTGTCGCCACATACGGCTGACACGCTGTCAACGCCACCTAGACCCGTCGGCCACCCGCGGCGGACGCGCCTGCAATGAGTTAAAAATAATTTCTATCGAAAAAGTTTTTTGTTTTTGTTTTTAAAATGTTTATACATTTTCTATATTTGGTCCTCTACTAAATGTTGATCCTCATCTGACTTAGCATCTGTGGAGTTTTCCAAAGAGGAAGCAATGATGAAGGTTGTTACTGAGATTGTCTCTGAACTGGTCTTGGCTGATACAGAAGGCAGAGATGTGGATCTAAACAAGTGAGTTATGTTCAGTCTCCATTTTCCTTTTCATAATAAGTTGACAATTTCTGTATGTGTTACATAACATGTTTTAGGTTTGACAAGTTAATGATGGGATATATATATAGTTTTGTTGAGCCTCCCACCAGATTAGATCTGATCAAAAGATCAGTAGCTACCTAGTTAACTATTAACAGTGTAGACATAAGCCTCTGGCTTGTCCTGAGATAATACATGATATCAGTTGAAAACACCAAGATCGGCAAGGGCAAAATGGCCCACCAACTCACCGGATCACCTATGCTTTGCTATGTTTTGTTTTGTGTTTTTTATTTGTTGATATTTGTGAAAAATACTTCTCAAGGTTTGTGGGTTGAGTTGTGACTTGCCTGCGTGTCAGCACACTGTTCCATAGTTTAAGTTTATTGGGGAAGAACGAAAATCTTAGTCTTAGTCTTCATAATAGCTGACAAACTCCGATAGCTAAGTATTCTTGTCAACGCGCCTCAAGCACTTAAATTATTCTAGCATTTTGATATAAATTATCAGTATTGTACTGTATATTACATTGGTAGGGAGCTTATTCCACAATCTGAATGTATTAGTATCAGGGAAATATGAATATGAATGGCTATCAACATTTGATGAAGGTAGTGTAAATGTTTGAGCACCAGATCTTGTATGGCTATTTTTCATATTGAATTCCTCTAGTGGTAATATCGCTTGTCAATTAATTGCTTTGAAAACAGTAGTTACTTAGGTTACAAATCTACCTGTATTTTTTGTACTTTCTCCAACTCATTTATTTGGTTTTGACAATGTGGATCCCATACACATCCTCAATATTCTAAGATTGGTTTTGCAAAGTAAACAAAGTTGGTAATGTTGATATGGAGAAATCGATTTGTGATATGCATGTGTATATTTAACTAGCTAGGCTTGGATCCTGCCTTTACCCGGGTTTCTTCCAAAAACGTTTTATGAGGCCTTGAAGTGGACTCCGTTTTAGCTGAATAGAAATGCTAAAATAATAGAATACTTTAAGGCGTGTTGACAAGAATGCTCAGCTATCTGAGTTTGTCAGCTATTATGAAGACTAAGACTAAGACTAATCTGGCTAGATGAAGATCTAGATTTGAGATCTAAACAAATATTGAATAATTACCGAGGCTTCCTTTTAGCTGGGTGGCTAGGTCCATTCTAGATTCTAGATATACATGCTAGATCTAGATTTCTAGGAATTATATTTAGATCTCTCTTAGATTTAAATAAGAAATAGATGCGGGCATCAATCAATCGACACCAAGACACCTAGCTGGCAGGAAGTGGCTACATTTGGATTATACATGTCTAGTCTTTTCATGAATAGAGCTCTTGGCTATTTGTCATGGTGTTTCTTGACCATCGCATATTATTCATGCACAGTAAAAATAAAATAATAAAGATGAGCTTCTTTTGGAGAACTAAATGAATTTTTAGATAATGCCCATGTTCTGACTAATCAAAAAAGTATATGAAGCCTTTATTATAATAAATAATATTAATAAATAGTGCTTTTATAGCGCTTTACCCCATTGTAGATGGGCTCGAAGTGCTTTACAGTACATCAATTAAAATTACACAGCAATCTAAGTATATGGAGTATATACTGGTATATGAAGAAAAATCAGTGTTGGTGCTGTTGTCATGTCAAGACTATTTTGGGAACCATGTGTGCCAGGCGTGGTAGTAAGTAGTACAATGGACTACGATGTTGACCGTGGCAAGATGGTTGGTGTTGATTTGATGTTCATGATAAGAAAATTTCAATGGGAACTCAATGAAAATTTTAATAAAAATTGAATATATCCAATTTTACGTAAAAGTTACTTGTTAAAACTGGATGAAAATAATTATTTTGTGAGCACAGACACTTCACAAATCACTTAGTATAAAAATCGTATAAATCCAACATGGAAAAAAACACTTGAAAATTTGAAATTAAAGTAGGAGCTTGATAGGTGTGACCCGAGGTGCACAGCAACCAAAAACCAGAAATTCATATATATACGTATATTTAGATTTCAAGTCTCAATACTATTTCTCTTGGCCCAAGGACTAGTGCTCCCTTGAAAGCGTAAAGGTTAAAAAGTTCGAATAGTTGAGCTGAGCAAATTGATGGAATGAAAACATGATTTGAAACAATTAAATTCAGAGTTCAGATGAAATGTAAAAAGAAATCTTCAGTACAATTTTAAGACCATTTGAAACACATGGGCTAATTATACTGGTTGTAGCGGCTACTGGAAAGTCTGTTGAGAAAGTAGACCCAATGTGAGTTGCATATACTGGGTGGGAGAAAAAAATGCACAGGACTTTATGGGGCTATAAATCTCTTCAATTTCTATTAATCGCAATAATATTTCACATATACCTTCGTTAACTTCTTATATAGATTTAAAGCAAAATATAACCCAGCTAACGATTTTAACAGACATACTCAGAGAACCTCATATCAACGTTGTGTAAATGATATACAGGTGTCCCAAAAATTGCATAGCCCGGTACAGTGAAGCATGGGCTTTGTAATGACTTTTGCTAATAAAACAATGTCTCTTGAGTTGATGGCTCTTTATTTCATCAAAATTGGTCCAGCGAAGTGGAAGCTATGCTCAAAATAGTGAGGCTTGGTAACATCCTAATCGAATGATATCGCCATGGCGGCCGCTGGGCGGTAGGTCTCAAAGGAAAACTGACTGTTGAAACGACAATGCTTCACTACAATTGATATTAGTTCGGTTCGCGGGAACCAATTTGATTTAGATTTGGTTCAGTTACTCATTATGAAATTGTCTATCAGGTAAATTGCTTCATTAGCAAAATCATTAAAAAACCCACAACTCAATCTACCTGGCTGCAATTTTTCAAGACACAGTGTATACAATTTATGCCCTGTTGATATGGGGGTTTTTAAGTACGCCTGTTAAAATCGCTGGCGTTTCTGTATGCTGGGTTATATTTTGCTTGAAATCGACATGCATATTTAAAATAAGTTCAATAAAGTATTATGAATCATGAAGTTTTATTTCGATCGATGGAAATTGAAGGGAGGTATGTCCCCTTAAAGTCCCGCATGTTTTTTTTTTTTCTCGCACCCAGTATATATCCTGTGCTCTTCAATGGGTGTTCAGTCTTTTTTTTTTTTCATGTTTTTATTGTTGTTGCATGCTGTGTTTCAATGGTAAGTGACATATCCTGATGCATTGTAACAAATTGTACCCTTTTCTTTTGTTGTGATTTTCATTATTTCTCTGTTTATATATCATAGTGTATTGTTTGAGAGAGGGGATTTGTGACAACCAGACAACCAGATTTTATGATATGGCCAATTATGTAGGCCTCTACAGAGAAAGTGTAATTGAGGGAGCAATGTAAAGAAAACATTTATTTAGAAGTGAAAAATCTTAAATCAAGCAACACACCCTTTTGCTTTTATTTATAATCCTTTCCTAATGAGTTTCATTCACTGGAACAAAAGAATGTCCGTAAAATATCCTCCTTTCCTCTTTTTCTTTTTTTGGAAAATAATATTGCACACTTTAACTTTTTGCTTTGTCTATCTAGATTAAAAACACGTATTGCCAGCAAATACCATATGCCAAGCCAACCCCGTCTGGTGGATATTATCACCGCTGTTCCACAAAAATACAAAAAGGTGATAATCAGTGATTGTTATATTACATTTTGAAATATTGATTTCATGCCTCTTGTTAACCGAATGTATGACGACGTATAATCAAATAATGTTGTGTGTTATATATTTTGTATGCCTCATCCACGATCAAACAACATTTCTCTGTTTGAGACAATAAATATATTCTGATTATGATATATCTGTAAAATATTGTTTGTTTCAAAGTCTTTGAACACAGAGATTATCGTATAATTTAATTCTGTTTTGTTTTGCTTCATTTATTTATGTCTTACTTTTTAACAATGCAGGTTGGTTCTTTTAGAACAATTGAATCATTTACATTTGATTTGAATCTGTATTAGTTTGCATTCCTATTTGAGTACGAAATATTAAAATGTATATATTCTATCAAAACTTGTTTTAGTTTATTATGAAATATTTTTCATCAACAATTTTCAGTCTGGAATAATATGATATTAAGTCACTTTGAATCACTCTTTATTTAAATTCCAACCTTAAAAAAAAAAGAATCTTTAGGATCAAATGATATATTAATGGAAGAAAAAGCTGAATATGATAATATATACTAAATATGACTGCTGAAAACATTAATAAAAGTGTTTTTATATAAAATGCCTTACAGGTTCTTCTCCCCAAATTGAAGGCGAAACCTGTGAGGACAGCAAGTGGGGTAAAGTATTTAAGACATTTCATTCTTCAGTCTGAATTGTGCCTCAGGCCCATTCATGTGTCAATACATAGTGCTGAACCTTTCTTTTATGTGTAAGACTATTACCTCTCTTTTATGTGTAAGACTATTACCCCTCTTTCCCTACTGAATTTGGAAGGTTGGTTCGTGGACGCTTCATGCATTATAAATGTCAATCTTTTTGGGCTGAAATGGCACATTACTGTTTTCGTGGTTTATTGCTTTGCTTCTATACTTCAAAGGTCAGTGAATCTGGTCAGTCTGCGCTAATTTATATTTACTCCGTAGATTGCTGTTGTTGCGGTAATGTGCAAACCACATCGTTGTCCTCACATCGCTATGACAGGAAACATTTGCGTGTAAGTAGCCTGTTGATTGATATCAAATTTTGTAATGATCATCACTTGTACAATGTTAGTCGTCTGTTTGCGATACCTGAGCTGCAGATCAACTTACCTGGTTGAATGAAAGCCAAGTATTCTATCTCCTGCTTTTATGAGTTTTTATGTTGTTTTTAAATATTATTTATTTAATTTTTGTATCATTCATATACATTAAATGAGATGATGATTTATGATAATAAAAAAAAAGATTATATTATTGTCTTTTTGCAAGTCTTTGTTTTCGCGGCACGAGGACGAGATATTGATTGTTTTACTTTCTATATACATTTTTAAAATTTTTTATTCCATTTATTTATTTTCTAATAAAATTAATTTCATTTTTACCCCACGTACATGTCTTCCATTCATCCGTCAGTTGGCATGTCCCATCTGGGATGTGGGCTTCACGACAGCCATCCTGTATGCTTCTCTGTACAGTGCCTGGGATGTGGGCTTCACGACAGCCATCCTGTTTGCTTCTCTGCCCAGTGCCATGACTCCTATTGTAGCGGCATTATCCATGTGCAGGTTTTCTCTAATGTCGTCAGCCATCCATCTTCTTCCTGGCCTCCCCCTTCCTGTTGGGCTTGGCACATTTTCCTTCCTGTATAGTTCTTTACAGTATAGGCTTTGGTGTCTTTTTAGGTGGTTGGCAAGGGTCCACTTTCTTACTTTGTATGACATTTCTTATTTCTTGAAAATAATGAGACTGTATAAAATGGGTCTAGCAAGCCAAAATAGACTACCCCACTCAACAGATTATTTGATGAGCCTAAAGTGACATTAATACTGTTTGTTTGTTTTCCATAGAGACATTAATACTGTAAAACTGTTTGTTTTCCATAGTGACATTAATACTGTAAAACTGTTTGTTTTCCATAGTGACATTAATACTGTAAAACTGTTTGTTTTCCATAGTGACATTAATACTGTAAAACTGTTTGTTTTCCATTTGAAGCCTACTGTCATTCATCATGGTACCCTTTGTTTTGTGGTTGGCTATTTCACTCGTGACTCACTGACTGACTGACTCACTCACTCACTCACTCACTCATCTCTAGACTTTCGTCGTTGGGGGGACCTGAGGCAGAAGAGAGTGAAAGCCTTCGCCATGCCTGTCTATCATGTGCTGTTCTTTGAATTTCGTCTGGTGTCATTTATGTTGTCGGACCAACTCTTTCTCTGTCGTCCTCTTTCTGTTTCCTTCAACAGTCCCTTGGATCATGGTTTTTAGTAGGCTGACATGACGGATGTTATGTCCATACCACGACAGCTTTCTTCTTTTAACTGTAGCCAGCAGATGTTCTTGTGATCCCGTGGCTTCTTCAATTTGTTTCCATACATTTAGGTTTGGTTTCTTGTTCTTTGTACGAAATTCTGAGGATTTTTCTGAAACATTTCATTTCAAAGGCTTGGGTTTTCTTCACATTGTTGGCAGTCAAAGTCCAAGCCTCACAACTATAAAGAAATTTGGAGGCAATCAGAAATTTGTACAGCTTTACTTTGATTTTAAGGTCAATTTTGCTTTTCCAAATTTATGTTCGACCAGACTGAAACGAGGGGGATTTAAGTCAAGTCAGTAAGTCATATTTATGTTTGTTTAAATTGAATGTTGAGAGAACATTAAATATTATCGGATAAGCGTTGAATCATTCTCCTGATTGGGACATACAATATTATAGGATAAACGTTGTGTCAGCATTCTCTTGATTCGGACATACAATATCATAGGATAAACATTGTATCATTCTCCTGATTCCTCCGACAGTTATTGTCCCGGCGGTCCAGACTCGGACTTTGAATATTCAACCCAGTCCTACACAGGATATGAGGTGATTTCTTTCATTCTCGTCTTTAAATAATTTGTCAAAAGTTGAAGGTACAATTGAGTGTGGAACATTTATTAATAACACATGGACCACTGTTCTAATCAAGCCTATGAGTTTTTTTAGCTTTTGTTGTTGTTGTTTTTTTTTTATTTTGTTCAATTGGGTTTTGACAGTAGACAAAGTCAAGTGTACACCAAGAAACCATTAATATTAATGTCATCCCATTTTACATAGCATAAAATATTATATAACACAAAAACAAAACGAGCAAGTCTGTGGAATTGGTCACAATTTTTTCCCCATACAAACTATATATTGTAACAAGCTAAACTTTTCTTTTGCATGATTATATAATTGTGATTTATTTGATGGATGTAGCATTTGTTGGTTTAATTTCAGCCAACCTCCATGCGTGCAATAAGAGCACGGTACAACCCCTACCTCCAAACAAGACATAGAGTTGAGCAGGTATCATCTGTTGCATGTCTTTGCCTTAGGCTTTAGAATCTTCAATTGACATGAGCTGTTGCTTTGAAGATGAAAGTGATTTTTTTAAGAGCTCAGAGATTTACTAAAACATTTAAAGTTTTATTTCTTAAGTT
>JBCJKF010112578.1:0-10281 GCA_039654545.1 Plocamopherus ceylonicus | reverse complement strand
CACAGTTAAAAGAAGAAAGCTATCGTGGTATGGACATAACATCCATCACGACAGCCTACTAAAAACCACAATTCAAGGGACTATCGAAGTCAACAGAAAAAGAGGACGACAGAGAAAGAGCTGGTCTGACAACATCCAAGAATGGACCGAAATGACAACAGATGAAGAACAAAAAACAGCACAAGATAGACAGGCATGGCGAAAGCTGTCACTTTCTTCTGCCCTCTGGTCCCCCTGACGACGAAAGTCAAGGGATGAGTGAGGGTGAGTGAGTATAAGGGGTGACCACTGTATAATATTATGATAGCTTCGTTTTCAATGAAATAATTTGCTTTTATCTATATATCTACATTTAACATGAATATTATTTCCTTTTGAATTCTATACTACACATCTGTACATTAATTTCTCTTTTGGGATGAATAAAATATATTGAATTGAATTGAATTATTCCATTTATTTAGGAATAAAATTCAAACACATCAAATTGTTCATGTATGCTCAATGAAAGAAAAATGGAAAGAGACAACAAGAAATGACTTGACCATTCATAACTAATCAATTACTGTTGAAAGCGAAATAGATCAGAGAAACACTTCTAGGTTGCGTATCCATACTCGGGTGACTCAAAAACAAAAACGCACTAGACATCAATGTGTAATGAACCAGCATTTACAAAATATTGTTAATAAAACTTCTCAGTGTGTTAAATGGCTCAATTCTAATGTGAGAGTGCAGTTTTGTCAGAAATCATCAGATAATTTCTGGATGCCAGCCAGTCTATTGAGAGAACTCAAGATATTTGAATCTAACATGTGTAGCAGAACACTTTTAAGATAAGTTTAGAAGAAAGAAAGGAAATACCTGCATTCTTTGTACTGGACTAGGTTCATGTAGCTTGGTAGGGACTCAACAGTTTCCAGGTACAATGGAATGACAACTTCATCTCCTTTTAGACGGTTGCAACACAGACCCATATTGAATTGTTCTAGGCACCATTTGTCTGCCACATAAGCTTGGGTCAAAACTATCACAATTCTTCAGTAATAAGAAGAAAGAAAGAGAAAAAAAACAAAACAAATGTCAGCATGTGACACATCTCTAACAATTGTAAAACATAGAAACACAGCTAAAAATGAGAATTAAAGAAGCCATGTGGAAATAAATGTTAATTCAAAATTTTAAAAGCATGTTAGCAGGCAATGTAAAATGAAATCAAAGGAAATTCATTTCATTTCTTCATTTCATTTAGCAGCTCGTACCAAGAATGGTGAACTCATTTGCCTGACAATCCCCTACAATCTTGGTATCTATAACGAGTATGTATATATATATATATACACTGGGTGCAAGAAAAAAACTCGCAATACTTTAAGGGGCCATAACTCTCTTCAATTTGTATCAATCAAAATATAACTTTATACATACCTTTTTTAACTTATTATCAATATGTATCTCGATTTAAATCAAAATATAACTCAGCATGATGAAACGCCACAGGTTTCAACAGGCCTAATCAGAAAACCTGATATCAACATTTTGTACATTATAAATGAGGTGTCCTGAAAAATTACAGACAGGTGCATCGAGTCACAGGTTTTAAAATGATTTTGTTGATAAAGCAATTTATCTTGTAGAGAATTTCATAACGAGTCAATTGAACCAAACTAAAATCAAATTGGTTCACGCAAACTTAAGTTATATCAATTTTAGTCAAGCATGGTCGTTTCAATGGTCAGTTTTCACTGAGACCTAAGACCCGGTGGCCTCCATGGCGATTTCGTTCGATCAGGGTCTTACCGTGCCTCACTATTTTGGGTATAACGTCCCCTTCGCTGCACCTATCATGATGAAATAAAGTGCAATCAACTCAAGAGACATTGTTTTTGTAGCAAAAACCATTTTAAAACCTACGACTCGCTATATCTGGCTGTGAAATTTTTAGGGACATCTTGCTTATCATTTATGCAAAGCTGATACAGTGATCACCACTTACAAGAACACCTCAAATCAGGAGTATAGGTGTTCTTACATCCGATGTGTTCTTATAACCGATGTTAACTCTGGGAACGGAAACAAGGTGTGGTAAGCCCTTTGAGGCAAAGGGGGTGCGATAGACCTATCATTCTATGCCCGGAAGGCTCTGAGCATCAAGATTTTGCAGACATTTCTACCCCCATTAAGTAATTCACATGTAAGCGTCTACCGAAACTGGCTAAACAATAGGCAATTGTCCGACCAGTCGTCCATCCGATCCACCTCTACACCTCGTGACTAACAAATGATCATTGATTTTTCCCTTTCTTTACCTGCTTGCCTGGCTGTCTCTTTGTCCTCATCAAAGAATGCATGAGATCCAGACACATATTAATATAAATATTATGTTGACTGATAAGTTGCCAATCGTCTCAGGTGATGTCATCACTAGCTTACGCTGGCCGAGGGTGGTAGTCAGGGGTCACAGACCAGTGCTACATTATCGCATGGTACAATAGCGTGTCAAAGTGCCTGCGTTCATGTGCTATCATAAGAGCAATTTTTAACTCTCCATGACTTGGGTTCAAAATTGCGACAACTTGATTTTATTGAAAGATGTTTTACCGAGGAACAGCTACCACCAGGCTTTCTTATATCCGATTTTGCTTTCTTATAACCGATGGAAATAAATAGGAAAGTATTCTGCAAGGCAGAAAATCATTCTTATAACCGATGTGTTCTTATAGGTGGTGTTCTTATAAGTGGTGAGCAGCGTAAGAGGTCTTCTGAGTAGGCCTGTTAAAATCGTCGGCGTTTCATTATGCTGGGTTATATTTTGATAATGAGTGAAAGAAGGTATCTGAAGGTATGTGTGAAATTTTATTTCGATCTATACAAAGCGAGGAGTGTTCTGGCCCCTTAAAGTCATGCGCGTTTTTTTTCTTGCACCCAGTATATATACCTATATATAGGGTGTTCCAGAAAAAACGTCTCCAAATTTAAAAGATAATAATGTTGCCATTTTGGAACTGACTCACTTATGACTTGGCAATCTTATAAAACAACCAATTTTTTACTCGCTAGCAAACTTTCAGAAAGATTGATAAGGTAGAACAGTTGCAATAGGGATTTATTAAAGCACCCTTTGTTGAGACAATATCAGACATTTACCCACATGCGATTGTCCTATCAATTCGTAAGCTCTCCAAGTGTCAGTTTTGTAGAATACAATATGAGAATTAAAGCTGGAGGGTCTAGATCAAGAAACAGATAGATCTAGAAAAGAATTAGATCTTGATCTAGACCTACAAGTACTGTTATTCGCAGACTTAGATCAAGTCTAAAAAAAGACAACATAAAGCTAGCTCTAAGTCTAAATTAGAACTCAGATTCTTGAATGAATGTGAAGTCAAGATTGACAAAGTTCGGCTTCATAAATCTAGCAGACAAGATTTGTTTGTCTATTATGATATCGTTTTCACTAAATTATAGAGGATCATCGGTGGCAGAACATGATTGCAACCTCATCTCCTTTTCTAGTGTCGTTAGACTTTTTCAAGAATGCTTCCGACATCCGATTTCTCAAGCTCAAATTTTCACTCATTGTAGGGAATTGATTTATTTTGGAATGTTCCAAAGCTCCTTAAAAGTTAAGCAGAGACAATTATATAGTGAACTTTCAAAGTTGGAGATGATTTTTTTTATTTCGGATACCCGATATTTTCATGACATAGTGCACTGCGACATCTCTCTACTGTATATCTCATAACTTTTGACTCATTGAATCAATCAGGTTCATATTTTCACACATTGTAGGGAATTGATTTAGTTCATGGTGTCCAGAAGCTCATTACAAATTACGTAGTGACAATGATGTAGTGAGCTTTCAAAGTAACAGACGTTTTTTCAGGGCCAACCGATATATATAAACATCTCGAATAGAAGGACTTGAGGAAGAGGGAAACAATAACTTTTTAAACCAGCAAGGACATGCTAGATTACAAGCAAGGACTTTCAGCTGATAGGATAGATGAGACATGAGGACATTTATTTGAAAACTTAAACAATATTAGAATACCTTTTAGAATTTGCCAAAATGTTGAAGACCTCCTCTTGCCAGGAATCCTCCTCATTCTTGACAAAAATATCACTGTGAATTTTCAGGTTCTTGTCCCCTTTCAGAAAGGTTGATTGAATTTTGTGAACCAGTTCCTTATCTCGTTCATGAAAACTGAGAGCCACATCATATTTTTTATTTTCACCCTGTTGGGGCAAACAAAATCAGACCTTGTAAATTTTTGACTTTTTAAAACCAATACAAAATGGTCCGTAGAAAAGAAGAAGAAAATTGCTAAGAAAAAAAAAATTAAGTACAAAATAAGAAATAATACAGTTGCACATATTCCATTCTATTTGGAACTTGAGATTCTTTAGATTTAAGGCTTGGCTGTTGCATAAAAAGTCTCAAATTAAAACCAACATCAAATAAAGACCAAATTAAAAAACAAACACAAAAAATGGTCTGCAAATTTTGATAATAAATAAAACCAAAAATCAAATGTTACTGAAAAATATTTTAAAGCAATTAATTGGAAAAGACTTTATACAATATCTAGATCTAGAATCCATCCACTTCCTCCCAGAATGGCACCTTGGTTTTGACCGATTGATGCCTACACCTATTTCTTATTTAAATATTATTCCTAGAAATCTAGATCTAGATTTTAGATTCTGGATTAGATCTAGCTATCAAGCTAAAAAGAAGCATCTACAATAATTAAATACTTATGTTCAAATCTAGAGTCTTGATCTAGGTCTAGCTATCCATCAAAAAGAAAGCCTCTGTAATGCCATGTTTTTACAAACGCAGGTGAAGCCAGGAGCCCAGTCCAGCTAGTATTAAATAGTCCAGTACAGTAGGTCTTTATAAAATGTTTTAAAAATAGGAAGGCAATAAAGATTAAACAGAAGAAATGATTTCACTTCATTTTGCCTTTGCATTTCTTCTTCGAAAAGGTCTGCCCCCACCCACCCCTAGTGTATGACTACTTCCAACATATTTATTTCATTTTTGGTTCAATACCAACATTTTTTATTTATTTGTGTTTCAATGTAATTACTTGATGTATATTCATTATATTTGTATAATGTTTTTCGAAAAATCGTTTTTTTTTATTTCCAAGCGATTAAGTAGATGTGGAGTGATGCACAATGATTCTGGCCAGGGAGCCCACAATGAGCACTAAATTTTTCAAAGAAAGGATATATCTATATATATACAATGCAATAGGCATTCGTCAAATTCGTTGGGGCAGCAGAAATTGTTTGAGGAATCCGTGACTTGTACAATATGTGAAACACTATATCATAGAAGTAGTCCATTCAAGCCATTCAGCTTATAGGGTCGGAGCTTATCCTGGTTTCTGTAGCATGAAGCGGACAGTGGCAGATTAGATCTATCACATTCTGAATAGGATGCTAGTCTATTGCAGAATACTTTCCCAGCCAAGCTGCACCCATTTTGACCTAGGTCGAGTGAAGCAACAAGGGTAAATTTTCTTGCTTAAGGAAAAACACGCATTTCCCTACGCAGATCCGAAGCCCAACGCTCTGTCCGCAGGGCCACTACGCCCCCAGAAGTTTTTTTAGTACTCTGATATTACGTTCACAAGAGGTGATTGGTATAAAATATAAAAGACAAGATACAAAACACTGATTAGACGGAATTCATTTATTCAGAGGACATTAAAGATTTGGAATGATCTTAGGTTTGAATTCAAGGATGCAAAGTCAGTTAACGCTTTTAAAGCTTCAATTGATGGGGGAATTAATAGCTCTTAGAATTGTCCATGACTGAAGTACCATTTATAATTATTTGTTTATGTTGTCCAGGCATTTAAATATTTTAAACCTATTGGCTTTTGTATTTGATACGATATGATAAAAGTAAGTTAAAGAAACTATACACGGTAAACCCATATTTTCAAACATCTTAGGTCTCAATTACAAGAGATGCCTCATTCTGTCCCCTGTCATAATATTCAATTCTATTCAAATAACCTTCATTATCCAAAACGAAATTTTGCTCAGCCAAATCAGCTTATAGACCCAATCAATTTACAAAAAAAAAAAAGGTGTATCAATTACAAGTTGCATACGTTTAACGGGAAAAGTATCTATACTATATATAAATGGGGACTTGGAAAATCTGTCGTTGCGAAAGGTTTCTAAACCGCTGAACATTCAGATTTCAAACTTTATGTGCTGCATCATAAGGGTTAATAGAGTGCACAGTTTTCAATAGAACTCTGAAGTCTCTGTGCTTTTTGTTTTACAAACATTTCAATTTCCCCGTGTTCACGAGGCTCATTGACCTGCTCCAGGTTTAACTAGCTACACCATATGGGAAGGGAGGAAATCAAAACAAATAAATTTTATGTTTTTACAAACCCGTGCAAGGCCGGGTGCCCAGCTAGCTTTATAGAATGCTCTAACAAGAGAAAACAAATTATAGTGGAGAAATTACAATATAATTAAGTGTGAAAAATAGAGTAGAAGAACATTTGGGGCAATTTCAAGTTGCCTGATCATAATTTATTTCTATTATAATGGCATAAAGGTAAAGCAAATCGAAAGGCCTTTAACCCATTTTCTGCTGGCGTCCTTTTTAAGGATACTTTTTAAAAAAAATCATTGAAAATAATAAAATAAACATACAAACAACTTACAGCATTTTTTAGGAAACAAAAATGTTTAATTTCGTTTCGCCAAGGACATATTCCCCTCCGTTTGACTTTTTACGGTTCGTTCCCTTGACTGAAATCTTTTGGACAACTTAAGACCACGCCTTACCCATTTGCAGCTCAAATGACGAAACAAAAGTAAGAGCTCCTACATATAAAAAGCATTTAGACACTCAACCATTTTCTCAGTCTGCAGCAATTGCTTGGATCGAGCTGCCGTCTCTTATTACATGTATTAGAGAAGCACGTTCTATTGATATTTATTTCTTAAGGAAAGACACATGCTAAAACCATTTCTATTTTTTTTTTATTGAGATGACAACAACTTTCCTTTTTAAGATGCTTCATTAAAAATAGCGGAAAAATGATTAGTTTAATATGGGTCATCAAAAGATCGTATGCTTTTAAATTGCACTGGTTTTCTTATCAAAATCCAACGTTCAAATCTATCAGAATTTTACGATACCTTAATGATTAATCCGCGGAGCGTGTCATTCGTTTGCTGTGTCAAGGTGACAACCATAATAATGCTTATCTTTAGCAACTGAAATTTAAAAGCAGGAATAAATAAGGTCAGTTTTGTTGAAAATAAAATATCCAAGTGATAACAAGCAAAGAATAAGGTCATCATTGTTTTTTAAACACAATAGCCAAGTGGTATCTCTACTTGGAAAAAAAGTATCTGAAAAATAGCCACGCAAGATCTGGTGCTCAAACAATTATATGACCATGTTCAAATAAATGTAGATACTAATAAAAAATAATAATAATAATAATGATGATGATGATAATAATAGTAATACATGTAATAATAATAATAATGATAATAATAATAATAATAGTAATAATAAAAATAATAATAACAATAATAATAGTAATAATAGTAGTAATAATAACAAAATAAAGATAATGATAATAATAATAATAATAATAATAATAAATGATGATGATAATAATAATAATGATAATAATAATGATGATGATGATGATGATGATGATGATGATGATGACAATGATGATGATAATGATAATAAAATACTATTTGTAGTCCTATTATCACCCTTCATACATTCAGATTGTGAAATAAACGTCTGGTCAATGTAAAGACCGAGAAAGATACTGAACAGAAGGTTAAATGTACAATGTATCTTTTCATCTAAATACTAGATACTTACTTTTTTATATGCATCTTAGCTATCTTAATTTGTTAGCCAATACGATTAAGACTAAGGATTTACAATGACTTGAATAATTCTCCGAAGAACGGCATTAAGATGAATAATAAGGTGCTGCCTAAATGGCCTTATCACCCAAACGCCATCTTTAACATCGAAACTTGTCTAAACAATATTATGTTAATATTCATTCCTTCTTCTTCCGTGGAGCCAAGAGGACCGTGGACTTCTAGGCCTACAGACTTCCCCCCACACTAAGATTTTCTGTTTTGATTTAGATCTTTTCCAGATTGTTTTATATATTCTAGTCTAGCTTTTTATTGTAATTTCTTTTGTTTTTTTGTCTTTTAATTGTTCTTTGTTGTCTGAAGAAGGGTATATATCCGAAAATTTACATGTTTCTATTGTCATTATAGTGGAGGCTTTATTAAACTTCGTTTTGTTTACATTCCTATTGTGCTCTCCACTGTGGCGTTTCATTATTGCTACTATGAAACAATAATAATAAAAAGCCACAGTGCAGAGCTCAATAACATGAATGTAAACAACACAAAGTTTAATAAAGCCTCCGCTATAAAGACAAGACAAGACAGTAAACGACTTCTTTATTGTATTCGTTATTCGATTGTAGTCTTTTTATTGCTCTTTGTTGTCTGAAGAAGGGTATATACTCGAAAATGTACTGTTTTGATTTGTCTTTATAGTAGAGGCTTTAATAAACTTTGTTTTGTTTACGTTCCTACTGTGAAACAAATGTCATGGTGGCAATGCAATACTCGTACCAATGGCATGGCCTTTCCCCAGTCCAAGTAGGCGAGGCTTTAATAATGCCCTATTTGCGTCAGAGTTGAGAATTTTATACCTATGTTATTGCTATGCTTGGGCTTGTATTCTAAAGAGAGTATTAGTCTCCAGCCACATTCCCTTGGCAAATGATGTGTCAAACGTATTGTCTTTCCAAACACAGTAAGATTTATACATCAATCTTTATATACCTAGTCGCCCTTCGAAAGTTAAACTTTACTGGGGGTTTTCCAGATTATTTAAACACCAAAGCATGTTGAAAACTTGAAAAACGCATCATTACAAAAAGAATGTAAACAAAACGAACTTTGATAAAGCCTCCATTATAAAGACAATACAAAACAGTAAATTTTCGGGTGTATACCCTACTTCAGGCAAAAAAGAACAATTAAAAGACAATAAAACAAATGAAACTACAATAAAAAGGTAGATTTAGAATACATGTATATAAAAAGACATAAATA
Organism: Plocamopherus ceylonicus; assembly: GCA_039654545.1. Classification (NCBI taxonomy): domain Eukaryota; kingdom Metazoa; phylum Mollusca; class Gastropoda; order Nudibranchia; family Polyceridae; genus Plocamopherus; species Plocamopherus ceylonicus. The sequence continues at coordinate 1,119 of JBCJKF010112578.1, read as the reverse complement.
TAAAAAGGTCTAGATCAAAACAGAAAAACTTAGCGTAGGGTAAGACTGTAGAAGTCCGCGGCCCTCTTGGCCCCACATATGAAAAAGGAATGATTGTTATGATTAAACAGGTGCATAGCATTAAACACTACCCAGTAAGTGAATCATTGGGAACTTTCAACTGCCTCTTTTTCAGTGACATTTTTGATGTTCATTTTTTATTCCTATATAATATAACAACTGGTTCTACTTTTGCTTGTAAAATCCCCCTTTTTCTACCCCTTTATTTTCCATATACCTTATTCAAAGTTTACAAAGGGTCGGCTTCAGTCAAAGCCAGAGACGGTGGTGTAGGAATCCTCGTCCATTGGTCGGATATATGGCGGGAGTTTAAGGCTATGCGAACAGGAACAAACTGTTCAAATCACAATGCAGAAACTGCGGCTAAGAGGAGGCAGCCCAGATGCTAGTCTATGACCCAGAAACCCCAAACGATAAAGTAGACTTCATCACAGATGCCAAATCTGTGCTCCAGGCGGTGCAGAACAACAAAACTTCAAAACAACACAAACCTCATAGGATATTACAAGATCTTACGAGCGCCAGCCAAGCAACAGCGCTGCAGTGGGTCCCAGGACACTGCAACATCACAGGGAATGAAACAGCAGACAGACAGGCAAAGAAGGGATCGAAATTGCCTAAACTGAAAAACCAAATAGACCTGTTTGAAGAAAAGATGACCATAAACAACAGATGGCACAGCTAACATCTTAAACACTAACCAAGTGGCCCGTACCACGTTCTGCCCCACAAGGATCGAATTAAATCTTTTGACTACGGACAGGCCACAACTTGCTGAATAAATATATGTTCACCAAATTCAAGTTAGGCGGAACAGCATCATGCTCATGCGCACAAGAAGATGGCCATGCTAGGAGAAACTCGCTAGCCAACCACCACAGACCTGCAGCAAAAGCGAAATGGCACGAGGAAAGACCTGGAGAAAACCCTGCTGTTTGTGGCCGCCATTGGCATGAGGATTAGAAGAACCCGTCATTGAGAACAAAGAAGAAGAAGAAGAAGAAGAAGAAGAAGAAGAAGAAGAAGAAGAAGAAGAAGAAGAAGAAGAAGAAGAAGAAG
>JBCJKF010112467.1:0-10281 GCA_039654545.1 Plocamopherus ceylonicus | reverse complement strand
TCTCTATGATTATGCAAAAAAAGATTTTTCGAAAATTTCGTGTTCGGCCGGTTTGCGCTTGACACCATCGATATGCTAAATGGGCATTTTGCCTGAATGGACGTTTCGCCTAATTGGACGTTTTCGCTGCTTCCAGACGACCGTCCAATTAGGCGGTAACTACTGTAATAATAATAATAATATAATAACAATATCAATATACACACTATTACAGGCATTATATTGAAATTTTCTGTGGATTTCTAATAAGCCATGGATTAAATGTGAAAGTAAAACACACATGAGGTAAGTTTAACACTTTTGACATCGATATGCTAAATGGGCATTTTGCCTGAATGGACGTTTCGCCTAATTGGACGTTTTCGCTGCTTCCAGACGACCGTCCAATTAGGCGGTAACTACTGTAATAATAATAATAATATAATAACAATATCAATATACACACTATTACAGGCATTATATTGAAATTTTCTGTGGATTTCTAATAAGCCATGGATTAAATGTGAAAGTAAAACACACATGAGGTAAGTTTAACACTTTTGATTAACTCTTTAACTCCGAAAGGCCGCTGTGAGCGGCCGGCAAAATGTTCCCAAACGTCGAAAGACCGCTACCAGCGGCCACTGAAGGTAGATCTAGAAAAACGCCTAGTAAAGTACGAATGCGATATCCTATGAAGACGAAACTATTTATAAGCAAAGACAATATCACGAACTACTTCCTAGAGGGGTCAGTCCTTTCCTACTTTCACTATCAGTACTACAAACCGTACATAGTGTAGACCTAGCAAACTGAAACTAGAGTAAATAAATAGCGATGTTTCAGCCATCGATGACTTTTTCAAATGGCCATAACTTTTTTTTTATATATAGACTAGCAGTCTGAAACTTGACAGACACATAGCATACAGGATACCTTTAGATATATGGAGGAGGGCTGGCAGAAATCTGAAGTTGAATATTTTTCAGGGACCGATGAGACAGAAATTTGTACTTTTGTACTTTTTTGTACTTGTTTTTTTTACTCATTTTTTCACCTGTCTGTCTTTCCATCCCTCTAAGGCAAAATTCTTTAGGTCAATGCACATAGACTTCTCATAGTATGATTGTACATTTACTTTCCTTTATATTGGTTGGTAAATCATAATTCTATCTCAATTAGGGAATGTTTTATGAGCGTTTTCATGATATGACCCGTGTCAGAAATGTTGATCTTAAAATAAATTCTGCCCAAACGCGAAAAATAATTCTGGAGTTAAAGAGTTAATTTATATAAAAGCCTTTTAGACAAGTTTTGCATACAGGTGAAATGTTTATATCTTTCACTCACTGATCAGCAAGCCCTCAAAAACTTTCTAGTCTGTCTCTCTTCATTACAATCACAATGATCTGGAGTTAGGCATTATTGTTGATAAATCACACAATTCCAATACAGTACATGCCGGCTAATTGCACGGTGGTTGGGAGCAGGCTTGAGCGTGCACTTATCCGAAGCGTGCACTTAGGTGGCGGCCGACATGTCACCCGATTTTAATCCTATGGATGGAGATATTAGAGTAACGTCCCTTGATACTTTGACACCATGCTTCACCGGACCGTCTGGCCCTGCCCAGTCTCTCATGTGATGCTTGAAGCCAACCAAATAAAGCTGACCAACCAATTAAAGTTAAAGACAGGGAGTGAGAGGAAAGCGGTTGAGGAGGGATGGTGGGGGGGGGAGGGGGGGAGGAGGAGGAGGTTGCATTCCGTCTTCACTACGCTACACTACCTGCCTGGGCCTCCCGTTGTTGCCTGATGTATGGTCGTCAGGAAAACTAGCTGGGTGAAGGGAGCCTTGGTTTTTGTGGCACTATGGTGTGAAACATGGTTTGGGTCCCCTTTGTTACATTGGTTTTGATCACATTCGCACCAGTATGAAGTCGCACGGCCAGTGCTCGAGTCTCTCGTGTCATGAAAGGCGTGCAATGTCTTTACCAGGCTGATTATTTACTATCATTACGCTTCTTGTAGAGAAATGCGAATGTGCACTTAGCCGATGTGAGGCAGAGAAACGTGCACTTAATTATAGTGTTTTATATAGGGAAAATTCGGTCAGAGCAGGAAAACGTGCACTTGGCCAAAGCGTGCACTTGTGCGGCGTGCAGTTAGTCGGCGTCTACTGTCCAACAGAATGATACAGGCACTTTCTAAAGGATGTTACTGTCTACTAACCAGATCAAATGTCATAGTTTTGAACAAACATAAAGAAATCATCACTTTTATTATTTGTGTTTTCTCTTTGGTTTTGGGGTGGGTGGGGTTCTTAAGCAATTTTGTGCAATTCAATAGTTTTCAGATTTTCTATGATTGATATTTTATATCTTATCAATTGAAAGCTCATGAAAAAGTGAGTGCCTTAACTTCTGAACAAGAATTGAATGTGATTTCACAAAATTATGCATAGAGCCATGAAGTATTCATGTCTGTTCCCATGCAATACCAAGACCCTTTTTAATTTTTTTGAAATCCCGTTTTATAAAGAAACAGTCCAATGTGATAGTTTCATGCTGTCATGAAATTTTTTAAGTAGTGTTTTATTTGGGGTTTTTTTTCCCTTTTTCTTTTCTTTTTTTTTTTCTTTTTATATCATTGTAATGATGCTCATCATGATATGATTTATTATTATGTTATTCTTTTTTATTTTTCTTCTCCTCACTCCTAACACTAATGCAAAGTGAACATAAGTGGATTTTTATTGGAAGGGGAGTAGGATGGGGGAAAGAGGATTGGAGGAGTCCACAAGGGATCATTGCTCATTTGCTTCGAAAATTAGTGTCTTCTACATATAATTTCAGTCTCTTGTTTGTTTGTTTTTTTAGGGAGAGGAGGGGTGTTCTGTTTGGGTTTTTTATTTTTAAGGAGGCTTTTTTGTTTGGGTTTCATTGTTTTATGTATATGGGTTTGATATTTTTCCTTTTAAAAAATTGGGAGTCATGCTCAAGTCGGGAAAAGAGTGACTATTTTCGTAAGTTTGTAAGTGCAATCAACAAAACATTGGAGCCTCCATCTGATTCATAGAATGTGAAATGTTCAAACTTTGCAGAGAAGTAACTTTATGTATTTTAAAGAAAGAAAATAAATGCAAATGTTGGAAGATTTCATTCCTTTTTCTTTTCTTTTTTTTTTCTTTTTAGCCACCTTTTCCTGCAAATGAAATTGCCAACCGAAAAAAATATATTTTATATTTCCTTTGCAATAAATTAAAGTGATATATTGGCTTGTGATATAAATTGTGCTTTGTATCATTCATTCATCCATTCATTCATTCATTCATTCATGCACTTTCAATTATTTATGTGTTCGCTCATTTATCTAGTGTTCATCAATCAGTTTTATATATAGTGGGATACAAAAGACTACGGTGTCTTGTGGAATAACTTCTTCATGTATTCTCTAATGGTATAGCTTACTTTAATCACAAATTGGCTGTAAATCTTCATGGAAATCCAGACTTTTTTCTTTATTTTTTTCAGAGGCATCTTAGATTTTTTTGTTCATTCTTTTTTTTTTTTTTCTTTTTTTTTTTCTTTCTTTTTTTTTTTTTTTTTTTTGTTTTTTTTTTTTTTTTTTTGTGTCATATCTTAACAAACTTACTTTACATTCTGTATCCAAGTGCATGGAGCTTCTTCTATGCCTTGAATCCATGTCATCCACCTGCACTGACCTTGGCATCGCTCAAAAGATCTGGTTTGTTTGTTGTTGTTTTGTCATTTCAATTCCATGAAAAAAATGGCGTATGTAAATGTAAAGAAACACTCTAATGTTGGAAGTAAAAAAAATCATTTCTGCAATGGCACCCAGTCTTTATTGCTTGTATACGTATATAACTTGACACCAACTTCTACATTCTAAAAGGTCAGACCAAATGGCTTTGAATGATTTGCCTGTGTATAGCAACATATGGTTGTAGCATTTCCGTTGGAACACAAACAAACAAAAATATCATGTTTTTATCCCTTATTTACTAACATAATGTATATATATATTCATCAATGTTTGTTATTGAATTTTAAATTCTTACAGTTGACTGGTTGATATGGGGAATTATGTAGATATATGAGATAAATAATTTATTTGTCCCTGTTTTCACACAACATTCATTTCACCCTGGATTCAGCGAGTGTGAATCTTGCTTATGTGAAACCGGTTGAAGCCGAGGCTTTGATTCTATGCAAAACTTTTTCTTTAGAAAACCACTATCATTCCTGGCTAAGATGAGAGCATTTTCTCCCTTCTGTCTTCCTCAATTGTTAATATTCCTACTACCAGTCTAGGAGTATTTATTATTATTATTCCTCTTTCATTTGATTTTCTTTTGGAGATCTTTGGATGACCTGTGCGTGAAATTACAGGATTGTGCTTTTTTTCTACCTACTCTCCATAAATGTTATACATTTTATTTTGATTTTGTATTGTTATGTTTTTCTTGCTCATTGATCATTGGAAAATGATGAGGGACAAGGATATGCATCCAGGTGTGCTTAACAAGGTGGGGATATTTTGTATTTCATCTTCTTCATGAAAATTAAATGCTGATGGAAAATGGCAAGATAAAAATCAAAATGAGAAGTTAAGAGCCTTTGATGCAGTAGTAATATGAAGTATCGCTACATTGTTTTGTCACTCATTAGGTGTGTCTGCAAGTCTTGGGATGTCTTTATATGGTTTTGTGTCTCTTGGTCTTCTTTGATTTGATTGGAATGGTGTGGAATCTTTCAGCTTTGCTTTTCTAAGGAATTGGTTTTCACGACTAAGCAATCATATGTATTTAAGTGTATATGTGTGTGTGTGTGTGTGTGTGTGTGTGTGTGTGTGTGTGTGTGTGTTCGTTCTTTTTATAAATGGGCATAGCAGTAAACAATTTAGTTTTCCTTTTGCTGATGGTTTAATAATAATACCTTTAGGAATCAATGACATGATTGTCTAGAATGACTTGTTTATTTGATGAGTAAGTGAGGCTTTTCTATTAGATATGTTTTTTGTGTTGACATTGCTAAATAAAGCATTCAAGCATTCATGAATCTTAAAAACCGTACAGTGAGGTTTACTCTGCTCATGACATTTGTATTGATTGAGGGAGATGTCTCCTTCTTCCTGTCTCTGACTGATATTGTTTAGTGTTTGTTTCCACCCATTTCTCAGTGAAGTAATAGTAGGTATCTGTACTTTGAATGGCAAAACAATAATTGTAAAAGAACTGAAACAAAGTGAAAGTAGAAAGATACCAAAAAGATACATGTCAAATGTTGAATAATGACCTGCTTAAATCATGGCACGTCTCTATTGTGAAAGTTCATCTCGTCCACTGAAAAAAAATATTTTAGCATAAATGGGATTTCAGAAACGCCCTTTACAGTTTGGACATCCATTGTTACTGCAAGAGAAGCCAAGGATCTGAATCATATTGTTACAGATGTTAAGATAAGGACTTGCTATAGAAATGTTGTTCTATCTTGCTCTAGAAATGTTGTTCTATCTTATTGTGGCTGTAAAATTCATCATCAATATTTGAGACCTTTATTTTTAACATAATTTGGTTGAGAAATCTGCTTTTGTCGCAGACAGCTGTAGATGTTTCAAACACATTTTTTTTTTTTTTTTGTTTTAGTTTTTTTTTTTTCCTGTATTGTTTCTTATTTGAGAAATCTGTTCTCATGTGTCATTTTCAACGAAACCTTGCTGTTTGTGATTAACATTTTAGTTTGGCCCTTTCAATATTAGTTTGGCGAACCAGTATTGTGGTTATTGATGATGATCATGACCATGATGGGTGAAGTCAAAGGCTCTGATTATACTGACACTCTTTATACTCAATTATGCAAGATTTTCTTGATCACTTTGCAGTGAAAGTTGGCCAAATAGAGATAATGTAGATGTTAAAAGGTGATATTTAGACTTATCCTTCTAATTCTAAAGTTGTGATGAAAAGCGCTTGTTGCTTCAACTCTTTCTGTAAATTGATTTGCTATCTTTATGCAAGAAAAATATAATGATGGTATCAACAGGGTCATGAAAATAATTATGATAATCATGTACATAAATCTCTTTCATTCCGCTGTGTTTTTTTAAATTTCTGGATTGGATTGTTTTTTTGTATGTTTGTTTCCATTTAGAGTGGTACACTGAGTGCAAAGCTGTTGAAAGTCACTGTGGCTGAAAATGTATTTTGATGTCACCATCCAACACATTTCTTTGAGTAGTTCATTTTCCAATGCCCCATATATTTTCCTGTCCCCTGCACTGTCATTAGTGTCATTGAGATGAGGAATATTTGTGGAGTCATGCTGTTGTGTGGAGGAATTATGTGCAGAAAATTCATAGCCTTGCTTGCATGTTAGTGGGCATACAGCTGATTCAACAGAGCAATAAACTTTTTTGCAAGTCATGTGACAGAAGTTTAAATGTGTGTACCGGTACAGGATTTAACATCATCCTGCTTTGTGATAGACTACACTGACCAGCAGAGGAAAGAACATTGAAAGGATTCTAAACTTGCATCTTGTTTTGACCACTATCGTTGTTTTTATTGTTATTAGTATTTTTATTTATTATTATTATTATTATTATTATTATTATTATTATTATTATTATTATTATCATTATTATTATTAATATTGCTATTATATTCATTGCATAATTATTTTGATTATTGTCATTATAATTATATAACATCTACTAGAAAATGAATTTGAAGCCCTGAATTGTGTTTTTCTTGTTTCTCAAGGTACATGAATTTCCTAGAATTTATTGTCAATAATGAATTCACTTTGTATTCGTCAAAAGTGAGTGGTTTATTCTTGCGTACCGCCCTATTTGGTGACAATATCAAATGCTGTTATGCCTGCTTGTTGTTTGAATAAATGAAACTATGCCTTGGCAGGACAGAATTCCAAATTCTTCGGACACTTTAATGGGGAATTCTCTGTTTTGATAGTTTTTTACTTGATTTATTTGTTGGAAAGCATTAACATGGTGTTATTCAGTGTAAAGTTTGCCTAAATTTCATTTTTTTTTTTTTTTAAATCTACTTCATTCCATGGCAGTTATAATGATTGTTGATGTTTTGGCTTTACATTTAAAGTAGTAAAAGACTATGGACCAAATAATTACACTTATGGATGAAGACCGTATGAAAAACTACATATTACATGTACATTCGTTATTATCTTTTGTAGTATGAGGCTATTTACAGTATATCCAGTTCTTCAAGGTGCTTTTGCCTAGATAAAACTACATGTACATGTATGTACTTGGTAAATGTATTTGTCGTTTCTGCGTCAGGCCCGAGTCACATTTCTGCATTAGATGCTATTTACCAGTTAAATCATGTGTTTGAAGCCAGTGTATAATGTTCTTAAACATTGACGTCACCATCTTCAAGTGCGGGTAGTCATTTGTATTCGTATTTTCCTGGTATCGTGGCATGTTATGAAATAAACATCAGATCAATGAAAAATACAGCAAAGATACTGAGGATTTTAATCACAAACTTAAATGTACAACAATCAGTCAGTCAGTTATTCCCTTGACTGGAATGGTCGCAGAGGAGACATAGGGGGGATGACTTAAAATGCAGGAGATCTTCAAGCAGGTCTTTTTTCTTCCATTCTTATCAGGGCCATTCTTTTATGTTATCCATCCAGCTCTTTACTGTCGTCTGTGTCTTTAGCCACTTTCGAAGGTCCTTTGCAGAGCTGTCATGGGTACAGTAAGCCTATGCCAGTCATTGTGTCAAAGCCATGACAACTTGTATATTATATTCTATACGACATTACAGTCGAAATGATAAACTCATGTAGTTATTTTTAGGCGCCTTGGCTTTGACAAGAATACTCATTCAATTGTGTTTGTTAGCTGTTTTAAAGACGGAGACTAGTAGTACATGTAGTTTCGTATGGCTACACCTCCAACTTGTAAGCGTGAAACCAGGACGCAAAATCATCTCTGGCTGCCCTTATAGTCTCATATCCTCCCCTGGGTTTTGTTATTGGGCAGCCTAGGACTAAATGGTCTGCCGTCTCTGTGCCATCCCCACCATGCAGGCACATAGACGAAGACTAATGCCCCTTCTGCTCCTCGTCAAAGAAAAGTTGTACAGGATGTATCTCTCTTATGAATACACTTACAGCCTGGCTTTTCGTTATTATAACAAGAAAGTGCATGTGTCAATGTACTTGTTCATTAATAAAACCCCAATGATCTTGTTATTACTACCGTCAGTGAACAATAAATAACGAGGGATGTTTTGCTAATGAGGTTTTTGTTGATTGTTTTTGTTTATCTATGAAAGGGAAGCTTTTTTTTTCTTTTTTCTTTTTTTTTTTTTTTTTATTGCTAATTGCTTCACTTTTCTTTCTCCTGGGTAACATTTTTGGAGAAGGCCAAACTTATAATTATGTAAAATGATTTTTTGATTTGGAGGAATTACATTTACATAAAATTATTATTATTACTATTATGATTATCATTATTATTATTATTATTTCTTTTATGTTGAACCTTAATGTTTTGTATCTTGCTTATTGTTCCTATTCAGTCATCGTTGGAATTTGTTGTGTCAGTGTGTCCAATTGCTTTATGGCATAGTGTTGTCCACTTATGTCGTTTTATGTCATGGTTTAGTATGCGTTTGTCATATTATGCCATGGTGTATTACATCCTTCGGATATTACACCATGGTGTATTACATCCTTCGGATATTAGGCCATGGAGGCCATGGTGTATTACATCCTTTGAATATTATGCCATGGTGTATTACATCCTTTTGATATTATGCCATGGTGTATTACATCCTTCGGATATTATACCATGGTGTATTATATTCTTGGGATATTATGCCATGATGTATTACATCCTTGGGATATTATGCCATGGTCGTTCTTGTTTTCGTTCTCGTTGTGTTTCCCAACCACTTACCTGCCACCACCAAGTAGGGGCCTACATGTAATTTTTTGTGTGGAAACAATAAGGTAATGCAAATGTGATACCATTTTCTCTTATTTATCCCATTCTTTCTTTTAAAAATTTAGTGCTCATTATGGGCTCCCCGGCCACACTTTTTGCTAGTCACTGCAGATCTACTCAGTCACTTGAAAATTACAAAAATAATTTTTCAGAAAACATGCACCAGAGTAGGGACATGACCCTTATTCATTAAAGAAAAAAAAAAAGCAAATAAGCATGGCTCTACCAGATCAAAATCAGATCTTTGAGATGAAATTCACTCCAAGACCTCTCATCTTTGCAAGCTAGCTTTTTAGCTGAAAATAGCCCCACGGTTTCAGGGGAAGTAACTCTTTAATGAATACATTTTTTTAAGTTAATTTAAGTCAGAATTTTGAATAAAGGGGAAAGAAAAATTAATCAAAACATATGAAGTAATTACAGTACATTGAAACACAACCTATGTTGATATTAAGTGATATTGAACTAAATATAAAATACATATGAAGAATATCCAAAACCGGGACACCTCGACGTAAATTTTCATAGTACATACATAAATTCTACATATTATTATACATGTATAATAGTATTACCAACAAATCACATTTCGTTGACGAAGTCCTATGACAGCAGTAACCTAGAGTTGTTAATGCTTCATAAGTTCATTCTATCCCCAGCTCTTTCCCCATTCCTTCCGTTCGCAGAACGGGTAAATCAACGTATAAAAATAAAAAGGTGGAGTTGAAGGGGGGGGGGTGATAGATTATTATTACTGCATTAGAACTGATTATTACATGTACATATATGTAGTTCCAATAAGTACATAATGATATTACAAACGAATACGCGAAGGTCACGCACGGCTTTGGACTCCTATCCCAGGAACCTCGCGGTAAGTAAACTACGATGTTATTATATTACCGATACGTTATAGTTAAATTTAGTGACGGTATCAATCTATATAGATTCGTAGCAAATGGCATCTGCGCTTGGACTCGCACAACATAGTAAATACAGTACTAATTAATAGGATCGCAAAAGTCGTGATGTCACGCACGCCTCTCGAAGAACCCGCTGGGCCGTTTTGGGCATAGAGGAGCTTATTTGAACTAATTAAGGCCCTTTCGTTCCCGTGGCCATTAAGGCGTGATCACACCTGTAGCGTCAGTGTCCTCGGTGGAAACCAAGACGGAATACGCTAGCGCTACAAGATGAATCAATTTCTCTTTGCCTTTGTTTGCCAGGCAAGCAGCGCGGGCAGAGGGCCGCAGACGGTCTCGTTTACATTGGTTACGAT
>JBCJKF010112356.1:0-10282 GCA_039654545.1 Plocamopherus ceylonicus | reverse complement strand
AAAGAGAATGTGGAACGTTTGAAATATTGCGCATAATATTGATGATCTGTATGAAATCTTTCATTGAACATACATGCTATCTTTTTATTAATCATTAGCATCGATAAAAATTATTTTACTTTACATATACAATTATTTTATTATACACAAACGTCTCTATAATTTTAGTGTTGTTTTAAATTTTCTGATAAAAATTTTTTGTTTCATTTTTTTTTGTGATTTTCTTCAAAACAAAACGAGCAAATCTGCAAAGAACTTTTTTTTCTTAGTTTATCCGGTCCCGGTTTCGATGTTTTCTACAGGATGTCACATGTAAGTGTCTGTTGTATAAAACAATGAAAGAAATGTTACTAAAGCGGTTAATAAAGCATCATACATATATAATTCGTGCAATTTCAAGCTTTTTAAATTTAGAAGCGTTCTTTTTTCAGAATAAAACAACTGTTACGAGAAGAAATATAGGTCAAACTATATAATTAATTACGCGGGTACAAAAAAAAAAGATGCTACGGGATGAAAAAGAGAGAAATTGCAGAAAAAATTGATGGATGCGGTCGATATTTGTTATGTGCAAAATTAACGAAAGATCTTGTGGTTATTTCACGATTTCCTATTTATCAGCTTTTCAGAGTTCTGAGAATTTTCAAATTTGTATATTTACATGTCATCTCGTAGTTATACATATATAAAGTTATTGTATAATGTTAATTAATTATAGTAGCCAAAATTAAAAAAACGTTTACTTTGTTACCGATGCATGCGTGGTAGATCGCGATCTCACAATTTTCCCGACGCTGAATTTTTTCACTCGTCACGCAAAAAAACGCGTTCGATAGCAAGCACGGTTTTTTGTAAAGAGCGCGCATGGTCCAGCTAATATGCGTCGAATGTGTGCGCTTGCCAGGAAAGCTTGTTAGGAAAGTCGCTATTTAAACACCGTGCGACACAATGCTACTTGAAACGCGACATAGCGTGTGAGGAAATAAAGAAAGCTGCGGCGGATGGATGCAGCGTTGCATTTCACGCCTGAGCGACGTGTCTTTCGTTGCACGCATTCGTTTCGCATGGAATAAATACACTTGTTACATGCTCCTGTATAGCGTATACAGCATGCATAGAAGGAAAAATATTGAAAGCAATGATAGCGAGCACATTGAGGAAGATTGGATTTCGCGTAAATTTTATTTATTTAGGGAAAAAGTGCGCGACAGAAACTCATAACATAATATAAATATACAGACAAACTGCGAATTACGAATTTCAATATTAATTCTCTCAATTGTATCAATATCGGTCATTTATTATACTTGATACTATAAATGTGTATATATATTGCTGATAATAATTGTGTGGAATCATATTGCACGTTGAAGATATGGCTTTTGATTATTCGATCGTAATTATGAAATATATATAACATAGTATTAATCAGCATATAAAGGAATTATTTGTTAATTGCGTTATAATTTATATACCAACAATCATCAGAGAATCTATTGACAGAAAAGCAAACATTTTCATTTATCATCACATGTACAAGTTAAGATAAAAATTCTCGTAACACACAATACATCCCGTTGTAGATTCATTTACATAATTTTATATTCCAATATAAATAATCATCTATATTATGGTTCATATTATGTCGACTAATTATCGCATAACATCATCGCGATCGGTAGAGGAAAATTGAATCATTCTGCTGATATTAACAAATCATTATCGTCCGAATGTACTTCGGTAAATGCGCAATTATAAAACAAATATAAATCGATTTAAAACAATACAATAGGCGTAGTGCAAAAATATAATTTTAAAATTATGATGCTACAAATGAATGCCGTCTCCGAAATACATTTGCTTGGATTTCATGCGGAATTTTATTCAAGTTAATTTTCCAGCACGAGAGTGAGTAGATATCGTACCTCCTTTCGAGGAAACGTAATAAAACGTGAGATCATTGAATACAAAATGCCTTCTTTCCTTTTCTTTCTCTCTTTCAAAGCGCTGATGATACATTGCGGAAAATTGTCTCCCTTTTTCTTACATCCCCTTTCGTCCGTGCACTTTTGAGTGACAACCCTCATTATGAATTACGATATCACGATAAAACTGCCGGATGTCCCGTACGCAAAGCCACGTTGAGTTTTGCGCTGTGCTTTTCGCTTTCATTTTATCCCATCGGATGAAAAATGAAAGATTTAATGAAGCAGATCATCTGGAACTGACAGCTGGATATGAAGGGTAACGAGGCAGGGCAGTGGAACGCTGAATTAAAAAAAAATCAGTTTAGTACCAATTTTGCACTCGTTATTGCGAATATAAAGAGCGCTTGTAGTTTCATGCTTGATGCGGAACGGCCAGTGACAATGTGATCAGTTCATCCGTTATTTTAAGGATAATCTGCGAGAAATTGTGAAGAGAGTTTGATTGACAGTGACAAATAACCATACACTGCACGGGAAGAGTATTTCGAAAAATGATTATAGTTTAATTACAACCCTCGTACGCGCATGCATGCAGATTATTTATACGAAATATTATACATTACGTTAAAACATTAACGGAGATCGAGCATGTTTCTTATTATTATGAAAATATAATCTCATGAGCGTTTACTATAATTCGAATTTAACTCGTTATATTATTCCTTGTCAGTAACCTATTCAATTAAAATTCAGGAACATAAATAAACTTCTAGTAGCAATTCCGGATATTCGTAAAACGGAAGCTACTATATTGCGTAGCAATTTGTGCGTATCAGGTAATAAAGAGCACATCAAGTAATTGAATAATCAATCGGCATCGATGCGTTTGGCTGCTTGACGAATGCGATGAATAAATGATCGGTGTCCATTGCATTTTTAAACACTACTTATGCTAAAACCGGATTTTTTATTGATAATTAATCGAATCAGGCAAACTCGACGTGGCGATTATCGATACATTGAGAAATATTAATGGGGTATTGTGTATTATATCACCGCGGTTTCCAGACAAGATTAATTAACGAGAACGTGTACAAAAATCGTAACTAAGTCGTATAAAACAAATTCTGTGATAGAACAAATAGTGGGACAATTAGCGGAACGTAAGAAGCGGAGAATGAAACAAAAAAATATGAACAATGACATAAGAAAGAATAGTCATGGGGTGTGAAACTCACTTCCCCTTTTTTGTGGACGTCATTGAAAGTACCGCATATAATTTCCGATATTTGCTCTAACTGATCTCCTTCCTTCTATCGTAGTCATTTCGTCTTCGTCTTTTAATCGCTGCGTTCCTTCAATCGGTTCTATTTCACATAAAGAATGCTATCCACGCGTGTAACGAGTTTCCATCTTTTCTCTACAAAGAAGACTAATCTGACATTTTTCGTTCGCTCCATTTGTGCTCTATATACGTTATAGACATTTATACTGAATAAAAGCAGAGCGTGGTTGAAAAGATTTTTTGTAAAGAACTTGCACAAAGATTTGTATAATATAATAAAAAAAGATATATTTTTCAAATTAAAATAAAAAAGCTTTCAATACAATAAATTCTCTAATTAATATTATGCTTAAAATCTCAGTAAAAATATTTTTATCAATTTTTGCAGCACCTTGTGCCTCAAATCACGAATTAAACATATAATCATACTGCGATATATTTATTTAGATGACAAGATAAACGATAATGTCATACACTAAATAACCAACAATTCGATGATGCAAAATAACCCGGTTAAATTAAATATTATATTAAATTAAATCAAACATACATTTTTACTACGCGCACGCGAATACGCGTATGTATCGCAGTTGCGATACGTCGAGCAATTAATATCTACGGCAGCCGAGCGTCCGGTGATATTAAATTTTCGATGCTTACATGTAATTTACAAGTGACGTTGTTACAGAAAACACGGAATATACGAATTTTCGCGCCATGAATATTAATGTCGCGACAGATTATTAGAAATAACGCGCGTCCGATATATACGCCCGCTAGCGTAACGCAACAATTCCAGGACAATTATTCTCCCATGGCGCCGGTATCACGTTTTCATTCGATTTAAGCTGATTTAATTTTACGTCGATGCATAAAATTATAATTACACTGTTGTACTGATTCCAATCGTGAACGCGCGTCAAACGCTCACCGGCCGTCCTTTATAAAACGTTTTATCTAACAAAAATGAACGTGCATCGAAATTTCGATATTGTCTCGCATTGTAACTTCGACGCAAGGTATTCACGTTATCGTTGACCGTTCATTCCTGGCGTCACATCGATATCATAATAAAATACACGAGAGGCATAAATAATAAGCTACGAATGCTGGATTTCTCAATCGCGTGATAGTACAAAGAAAATACATCGATAAATCATATAGCTTGTCGCGTTACGCTTTTCATAAGTTTGGCCAATGCGCCTTTTGTTCTCGGCCGGACAAAAGTACGAAAGTTTCCGTCAATTTCGCCTCCTTACGCGATGCTCGCGTACGATGACGACGTTTGCACGCGTATTCTCCATCGACCTTCCTTCTATACGAACGATCGTCTCGGTCGGAGCATCCCTTGCCGCCCACCCCTTTGAGGCATCACCTCTCTTTTCCGGTACCGTTGCCAAGTTCGACGTCGTGCCCGCCACAACAATGCACCGAAAGTTCCATGAACTTCTAGTTCGTATACCAGCGAGCGTACTGTCCTCCCACGGTACCACGCGACAGTCGGCCATCTTTCAACCCGTTCGCCCCGTGAAGCGTGTTCCAGCGGTTGCCAGACTAATGGTAAGGGGGGATGTGGAGGGATGAAAGGGCGGCGCACGATAGCAAGGGAATTCCGTCGACCAACTGAATCGCGTGCGGCGTTATAGTCTTCGAATGCGACATCGTAAATCGAGAGTCTCCGATCGTTGCGCGTATCCGTCGATTCTCCTTAACGTCGTACTTTTTTAAGAGTTAGAAAGGCTTTTCGAAAAGACGAGAGATGCTATAAAAATATTTTGTCTGAGGGCAATAACTATATATTTAGCGTATCGTAGAATTTATTTTTGAACGACTTAATCGAGGATTGAAATTAATTCTTAATAAAACCGTTATTTTCATTGGCCAAACTGCCATTCATTTCATATAGCACAGAGTTTATTACTTGAGCAATATTTCGTTGATCGATCAATAAATCGTAACGAAAGAGAGAAAAAGAGAACGAACAAAACAAAATAATCTGATTTGTAAGCAACGGTCTGATTTAGTTTTGCCGGGACAGACGATCGCGATGGCAAGAGAACGGAAAGAGATTTTCCTCGAGATTGAAGAAGTGTTCTTTTTCGACGTCTCTCGTGGTCAATGTAATGGGCGAAAAATTGTACTCCGTAGCGGAGAAAATCTAATGAGATTTCGAATTATGTTGCGATTAATCCGATGAGGAAAGGCAACCCTTCTCGGTCGTCTCCTCGCGTTCGTTGCCATACTACTCGCGAATCTGCTCGCTATTCTGCTCGCTTCCCCCTCTCCCTGTAACCTTCTTTTGACACTCTCATGCTTATATGTGACTAGATTACCATCGGGCACCTTAAAGCTCCGAGGATTTTCGTCGTGGATTCGACTTTCCTCCGCGCATCCCTCTATCTCGAAAACGAACGTGAACCAAGAGCATCTAACCCATCGAATTCTCCACCTCCTCGATAGCGATCTTCCCTCCTCATCCTCTAAGACGCCTTCTGCCTCCCACACGTCACTCTGCATTCGATCGCGAATGTGATACAATTTCGACGTAGAGAAGGCAAGGGTGGAATCGACCGGCGAATGGAGTTCGAAATTCCGTTCTAATGCAGTGTAAAAAAAGCGAATAGAAAATCGAGAATTCAGTGACACGTGGGAAATCACAGCGATCGATTCTATATATATTCTTACCCCGGCGGTGATCACTCACGAATTCCTAGAGTCGTTCTTTACGCGTATTTCTTGCACGCGAACGTCGGTATCTTCGCCAGCTTATTGGAATTTCCCACGAGTAATCGAATTACCTTATGCATAATTCACGTTCGCGTATAGCGATAACGTGCATTAACTCCGAAGATAGAGCCAAGCGAAAATGACTTCAAAATGAGCATACTTAATTTTAACAATATTCATGAATATTTAATTAATACTTTGTTTTTGTTTTTATTTTTATACCTTTCGGTTTTTTTATCGTTTAATAAATATTAAATATATATATCTATCATTTCTCTGTACAACTTTATTATTAATATTACTATATTACTATATTATTATATTATTAATCTTCTACGTATAATTAAAATTAAATTATATTGTATTAGAATTGAAAACTAATTGCATTTATAATTCGAAAAGCTTTCAAATATGCGAATGTGAACCGCATTTCGTGTCATACGCGTGCTTGCATCACTATTGTCTTCCAGATTTCATGCGCTTTCTCTCGTATTTTATTCATGTGTCTTACAGTCATAGCCGCGTACGCGCGTCAACAGAATTGGATTTTATTTGGTGAATTGTCTGAGAGAAATTCGACGGACCACGAAAGTAGATAGGGTAATCTCCGCGACATCCAGGAAATCAGAGTAGTCACTTCGGATATATTTCTCCGGCACACGGTGATCACTCACACATTCCTGAAATCCTTTCCTCGCATGTGGGTCATGCGGCTCGCTGAATTCCAGCCCGTCAGAATTTCCTACGAGTAATCGAATTGCGCGGCGGTACGGCAGGTAAAATGATAATAGAAATTGATATCGCCTCTATCGGTAGATCCATTGCGGCGAAAAAAAGATCGATATTCCATAGAACAAAAGGGTCATTTGTTTCGACAAATTTCAGCGCGCCACGTATCCGCGGTATATCGATATGAAATATGGAATCTATGATTTTCTCTGTGCAAAGATGCAATGCGTGTGACATTAATTATAAATATCATATCAATATTTTATTCAAAATGCGTACATATATTGTGCAAGTGAAAAAAGCTATAGAATATTTAAGATAATTTTTAAAACTTTAAAACTATTTGTTTATCAATCACAAAAACGATATTGTTATATTTTTTCAGCCAGGCGAATTTGAAATGGAAATTCGCGCACGAGCAGAAATTTATTTTACTTCTTTGTTGTTCGCGGAAAAATCTCCGTGTATGTTTTCGGCGATTAATCGTTCCGCCGAGACGAACAAGTGGCTGCATTCGTATTTTCTCGTATGCGCATCGTCGAGTCTGGTGGGATGGAAATTTTCTTATAGTTGGCACGTTAAATCGGTGTATACACAAATGGCGGCCAAGTGGGCCGGGAATTTAAGACCGAATAAAGTTGCTACTAAATCCGTCGGATTCCCGAGACCGCGCTTTCTAAATATATGGACGATCGAAGCTGCGTCTTGCGATGCAGGGGGCAGTTGTATAAGATAACACAGATTTGCCAGCGAGTTTCGGAGCGATCGTTCTCGCGCACAGAGCGTAATTTTGGCTTGCGGTCATCGCTTACAAATAATTTTGCGAGGATCGTTGCCGATTTTCTCCACGCTTTCGCCTCGTTCGTTCGTTTCCCGACGTCGCGCCGTCCTCCTTTTCACGTGCTCGCATCTCGGCCAAATGCGCTCGATTCCGCATGCAAAACCGCGAATATCGATATCATGAATTTTCAGTCGGCTCCAAGCCGAAGATCATTATGGCCCGACCCATCCGTTGGTATTCCCAACCGAAAGATCTACATGGCATTTCGCCCGAAATAACACGTTTTGAGAGCTCTTGCAAAATCAATCGATGTGGTTATCCGGGCACAATTTATTTGATCGAAAGTACCCTTTTGCGATTTTTAGCACCATTCCATGCGCATGTTAAATTGTGAAATACTAATTTTTTATATATACGCGCCGTAAAATCACCGAAACAATTAACGGCGTATTATATTATAAAAGTATAATTTTCACGATGAATATGCTATACAACGCACTATACAATTTTTTTCAAATCAATAAAAAAGCAATATTATATGAAGCGTGCCGCACAATACACATTTGAAACTTGAGCAAAATGTGATATGAATCGCTTGATTTATTTCATAAACGATAATACGAAAAGCACCGCGGCAAGCGCGACGTGCCATTGTATCGAGTTTTCAAACGAAGAAACTTGCCATCGTGGATGGTTCGATATAAGCGGCACGAAGGGAACGACGTTTGGAGAACGCGTTGGAACGCGCAAGAAAGTCGGGGCACAAAGGAAAATGAATAATAGAAGGTGGAGTAAAGCATATAGGACGCATATCGAGCGATAACAGCCGCCAACAGTGAGAGAAGCTTATCGTTTTGAAAGTAAAACAGCGCGCGCTGAATATTGAAGGGAATTTGAATCTCATTTGAATACATCAGCATGATTGGTAAATTATTTTCTCCTGTGTAAAGTTTATATACACAAGAGTATCTAGAGGAACAGCACCGGCGTCGTCTTGTATCAGTCCCTGTTAACACCGAAGGGCGCTTAACGCCGAAATCAAGTGTCGTGGTTTTACATAGGCGCGTTTTATAACATTGAACTTTACCAGAATAAATAGAAAGAAATGACATTTTGCCAGAAATCATTTACAACGTAAAAAAAACAGACAACTATACGCGTTCAAGAGAGAAAATGTAACCCCCTTCAATAAAAATTTCATTTTCTTGATATTTTCTCAAACGCGAAGCTGTCTTAATATTTTCATTGTGGAATATCTCTAAACATAGCTTCGTATTTCTTAAAAAAAAGTACAATCTAAGGAATAAATACGCATATATTTTTTAAAGGTATATCCTAAGGAAAAATATGTATCACGAATCTACTCTTCTGTTGATGATGTATCAGTGATTGTTTTTCTCGGAAACATAATTTCGCTTTCAATCTATTTTAGCAACGACAACCGAGTTGAACGACAAGTCGATACTCTCCGTCTCCGTATCGTTTAACGGAACAACCCCAGACTGTGAGGGGACACGCGTCGACGCGTGTGTTCTCTCATACGCGCACGTGTGCACACACAGAGGACAGGCAAGTTTAATATCTTCGTGTACCAAAGTGCAGTAACGCGCCGCGCGAGATGCCGGCGGAGGCAGGAAGTAAGGAGGGCCAAGATTATTGCTTCAATATTGCCCGATGTCAGGCATCGTAGTTATGTCTACGTATCCGCCTCCACAAGATACCCACCCCTACGGCACCCCCTTCCTGTCCACAATCCTCGACGGCGACGGTGGAACGTCATCCTAATGCCGCTTATACACGTGCACGTATGCCAGCGGTAGTTGCACGTGCGCAACCCTCGGCAATGTTGCCCTGTTATTAAGCCATCTCTTACTAGTTATATCCCCGTAAGTCCCGCCAACCTTCCAAATGCCTCCGGCTTGGAATGCGAATCGGAAGTTGCTGTTTACGATTGGAAAATCGAACGGATGGATGTTGAAGTTCTAGCGTCTTCTAGCGGAATTTGCTTGATACCAAAAATAGTACGAGCAATTGAAAATTAGAGATATGATCAATCACGCATTTTATTATTAATGCAATATAATATAATTTGTATGTCTAAGTTATGAAAATTAAATTACATTAATACAGTAATTTAATTCATTGGTTTATAACTTCGACAAAATGCAAATAGCTGTAAGTTAAATTTTCTCTTCTTCGATTTGTTCGAATTTATTGCATTAAGGAAGTTTACGTAAAGATGTCCGTAATTATTAGAGAGACAAATAACGCAGCCTAGTTTACAAACAAACAATAATACATCGGCCATATAGAAGGTGCAATTGTGAAGATAAAGCTTCAACTTCATGGAAGCAGCTTTGCTCTTGAAATATTGTCTACGAAGAGAAACAAGAGAGCCCCGCATACCGAAAGAATTACGTATGCATGTCTCGTGAATTTCTGGATCACAACAGAATTCCTTTATTCAAAAAACAAATATAGTGCCGTACGTCTTGTGTGGCGAAACAAACAGTGGCGCGTCTGTGAAATTGGAATGCATCTACTATGTTAACATCTGTGACAGGAAGTTCTAGAACGTTTAACCTTTTTAGAAGTAACAATGCACAAGCAGATTCAATAAATACACTCATAAGAATGATATATGAATGTCTGAAATTCCTATAATAAGAAATAGAGAAGAATTGCTGGATATCCCACCATCAGCTCTTATCTCTCTATTTTACACAGACCCGCGCGTACACCCGCGCGTATATATATGAATATATTTACACACATTTGTATATATAATTTACTTATATTACATTCATTAAAATAAAATTAAGGATTTTTTCT
>JBCJKF010112245.1:0-10282 GCA_039654545.1 Plocamopherus ceylonicus | reverse complement strand
AATAATAATAATAATAATAATAATAATAATAATAATAATAATAATAATAATAATAATGAATAATAATAATAATAATAGTAATAAATGAATAAATAATTAAATAAATAAAAATACTAATAAAGTTTGATAATGAAGATCCAGATATTCACTAAAGAATTGACATTTTTTATGACTGAACTTGGGAATAAATTTAAACTGAAATTTACAGAAATCATTTTGAAAATACATGTAGTCATGACCTCAGAAACATGCAATTCGCATTATACAACAATTCATTTAGAAAAATAGACAGACAGACAGGCAGACAGACAGGCAGAAAGATAGATAAATACATAGATAAATAGAGAGAGACAGAGACGGAGAGACAGGGACAGAGAGACACAGAGAGATAGACTAATAGATAGACAGACAGACAGACAGAGAGCAGATAAACAAATCGATAGATAGATAGATAGATAGATAGAGAGAGAGAGAGAGAGAGAGAGAGGGAGAGAGGGAGAGATGGGTTGTCTATCTAATCGTCTCACGTCAGATCGAGGGAGGATGGATCTATTTTTGCCATGTCAGTCAGCATTCTCTCTAGATATCTATTTTGGATAGACAAAAACCTCCAACGCTGCATGATTTATAGGGTGGAAACATCTGAATTTGAAAATCAGGTCGGGCCTTATGGTATTTAATCTAAGAAAAAGACCCACAAAATATCTTCGGTTATTTCCCTTTAAACAGGCATGTGGATGGCCTTTTAGCACATGTTCTTGCATGTAGGCCTTTATCAACAACAGAAATACCAAAGCATTGTTATTTTATACTTCGCATATGCTCAGTTGCTTACGTTTGCAGATATAAGCTAGCGTTCAAAGTAATAATATAGCCCTGTGATAATGAAGCATCATTGGTGCTCTGGTACAAAGACTTAACTCGCACTACCTTATCTGTTTCTCATGCATGCCACCAATCTATAATAGCCTGGCTCAGTGCCAATATCTGGATCAGGCTAGGCTTCTCTTTGGGATTTGCTAGACTATGCCAAAACACAAGACCAGATGCTGGGCTAGGCCTATTTTATGCTATTGATATTCCTGCTAACTTGGGCTTCACAATAACTCCAGATGCTACATGCAACACAGGAATCCAGAAGAGAATCGCTTTGTCTAAAGATGTAGTCCATCTTTACCAACAGAAATATAAGACTGAGCATCAAAATCAACACTCTAAAAGCCTACATAATACGGTCCATACTTCTGTACCGATGTGAGCGCTTGACATTGATAAAAGACCTGGAAAGAAGTCTTGAAGCAGCAGAAATGTGGTACATCAGAAGAATTGTAAGAATATCATGGACTGAAAAGAAGTCAAAAGAAGAAGTAATGGAAAGGTCCGCGTACAAAAGATCCCTAAAACCTTAAGAAAAAGACAACTACAATTTTTGGGGCACGGAAGTGAATTTCCTAGGCGATTTATGTAATGTAAGTTTCAGTCAATCTGATACATCAAATAATACAGTAAACTGATGCTAAAATAAGAAGGGACAATGAAACCATTGACCTCATTGTGACAAACCTACGGACATATTGCAATATCTTGCCTCAACGGAGCTATGGGCGACCAAAGCTGATTGGTTGAGCTGAAAATTGTCATTGTAGATGTGGGATTTTACCATAGTTCAACCGTTTTGGGCAGTTGCTGGTCATTGTGGACCGGTAGTCGTTAAGGGTGGTTTTATATAGTGAAATCAATCAGTCATTTCATTTTTGGTCATTGTGGCAGGGTGGTCGTTCAAGGGGTCATTGAGGGGTTCTACTGTATTTAATCATAGAATTATGGTGAACAGATAATTTCTTTGCCTCCTCAAGTAAAGGCAGGGAAGCCACTTGTCAGTTATTTTCCGTTATTTCAGTTATTTTCATTGTTTTGCTTCTTTCTGTTTTGTTTTTGTTTTTTTTGTTTTTTTTGGGGAAGGGGGTCGTTTTTGCTTTTTCCTGTCTTTCCGTTTAGCTGCTGCTTTTTTTTTCCAAAGCAACATAACGGCTTTGGATGCCACAAATCTTGAAAAGGCCCAAATTCTCCGGACTATGTGTGGTTTTTGGACAATTTAGTCTGTTTTGACCCTCAATAGAGGGCTTGGACTGACTTTTCCAGCCTACTTTTCATTCAATTCGGGTCCCCATCGAGAGAGGCACCCACTGTCAGTCCTAAAAACTGCGCATGCAGGGTCCGTAAAGCAGTCTTGAAAGATGAGCAAACAATTCAAGACTTGAAAAAGTCTTTTTGTTGCTTTCCGGTATGACAACTTGGGAAAAAATATAATACAACGGCACTGCTGCATTTATGGGCCTATTGATGAAAGTAGAGTTATGATGCTGGTTTGAACATAGGCAAAAAACCACACAAAAAACCAACAAAAAAAAAAAAAAAAACAAACCAAAAAAACAAAAAAACAAAACAGGATCAAAGGTCTCAGATCCGAAGCCTGAGGTCCGTACGTCTAGCAGTACAATTATGAAAGAACGCTGGACGGCATGCCTACCAATCCTAGTGTTCCTCCGGTATTGTTAGGCGTGTATATTTTTCAAAGTGATCATCCTATGGTGAGTCAGACTGACAGATATGATATCTTGAAGAATAGTTGTCTGGTTTTAAATGGAAATTATTACTGTAAAAGATTATGATATTCTACTTCACTCTGCTATAAGAGAGCCGTATAGCTATGGAATGGCGAAACATTGACATAGGTCTAGATGGGTTTTTAACATTTATTTGATAGGTTTTTGGTTTTATTTTTTGCTTTTCTGGGTTTGTATATTTGTTGTTGTTTTTTGTTGTCATTTTTTTTTAAATTAGGGTATATGTATTGTTATATTTTGTTCTTTGAGGTCTTTTTTGTGTGTTTTTTTTTGTGTTATTTGTGTGTTTGTGGGGGATGGAGGGAGGGGTGAGGTGTTGTTGGCATGAGAGTAATTTTGATAGCATTCTAATTTTTCAAAAGTCTAGGGAGACAGGTCTGGTCAAGGCATGACGTGCTGGAAGTTTTGGTATTTGTCTATTCCGTACCTTGATTTTGGCTCCGAAAATTTTCTACAGAAAATTGCCATTTATTTTTGTAAAAGTCAAGTGGCATCCCTGCATAGTATAGGCATTTTTCCAAGGGGTTGCCAGCATAATATGTGTGCATGACAAAATGGATCATAAAATGAAAAACAAAGTTTTGAGATACAGGCTTTTGAATAAAGTAAAGAATGTAATTAATATGATAAGTATCTTCTTGAAGGATTTTAAAAAATCATAGCTTAAAATAATTTAAACTTGTTTTTAAGAAAGCCCTAGGATGTTTTTAAATGTGTTGACTGAAAACTAGATTTAATAATGTAAGAAATTTTGTCTTGTCTAACATTTTTGCCCATATTACCAAGATAAAGACCCTAGTGTAGTGTAGTCAGTTTGTGTGTGAAATTATAAATTGCACATTGTGTAGACACTTCTTAACTAAGAATGTCTTGGGCAGATTAATTCAATCCCTGTCGTCTTCTAATTGATATCTTCTTGTGGTATTACAAGCACATTTTTAATGTTTTTTATTTTCCAGCTTATTTGAGAATGAGATCATGTCCTACATCCCAGGTAGCATTGCTCTTCGAGCCACCAATCAGATGCTGGAAACGCCAAACCAAGGATCTCCTCAAGGGTCACCAGGTAGTTGTCCAAATTATGTCAAAATTTCAATGACATTTATGAATTACTTTCATACAGAGCCCAATAAGATTGGCTGAAGGTGCTTTGGAATTGTACAACAATAATGAAAGCATTTTCACCATCATGAAAAGACAATCTGAATTAAAGCAAAGCAAGATGCCACTAACGTAATACATTTAGCATGAATGACTGAAAAAAAATATTCACATATCTAATTTCAAACCTTTATTTCCTCATCTTTTTTTTTTTTTTTTTTTTGAAATTCTGATTGGTCTGAATTCAAAAATATCTTCAAATTTGTCTGTAAAATTATTTGTTTTCATTTTGCAATAGTCTTCAATAAAATCATGAGACACTTTACTCCAATTAATTTAACTCTTCTTTTGCATGCTATTTATTGAATACATTCAGCAAAATTCTCTTCCATGATAGTTAAATACTTTTTTCTTGTGTGTAAAAACTATTACCTTATCATGATGCCCCAAGATTGTAAAATTATGTTAATGTCTAATACTCTGGAGAGTGGGGGAATTACAGGTTTTCCTTTATTGTACCATTTTTAAACATTTTTGTTGTAAATGTCTTGGTTCATATTGGTTTATTTTTAGTGACAATATTTCACTACAATTATGAGTCTAAATTGTAGATCAACCCTGGCAGAATGAATCAATGTGCTCAGTGAATTTTCCTGAGCTCCTCAAAAATGGCAAATTATGGAATTATTAAATGCCTTAGAAATACTATGTAGTCCTTCGGTGTATCTCATGTGTGAAGAACCTTATTAAAGTACTAATGTTACAAATTTTGGAGTGAGATGAATTCCTTATTTGTTTACTTCACCCTACAGTTCAAAGGCTACCAGGCAGAGTTCCAGCACCGTACAAACGGGATTTTCAAGCCAAGCTTCGAAATTTTTATCGCAAGTTGGAGTCCAAAGGTTATGGTCAGGGACCTGGAAAATTAAAGTAAGTAAACTTTCTAGATTTAAACACTTTGTGACACAAGTTAATTATACTAAGCTTACCTCTTAAACTATCAGTCAATATTCAAATTTGACATTATCTTCCCTAAATTATGATATGAATTCGGCTTTGACGTCAATATGTTTTCCTAATCAGATTGACAGTCCGGAGAGACCATGTATTAGAAGATGCTTTCAACAAAATCATGTCTACCCCAAAGAAGGAACTACAGAAGAACAAATTGTATATCACTTTTGCTGGAGAGGAAGGGTAAGTGATAGGAAGAAATGAAACAACAAAAAACTTGTAAAGAATAATGTTAAGTGTGCCGTTTAGACATTTATGTGTATATTGGCAAAAAAAAAAGAACTCCCCAAAACCAAACAAATTTCCTGAACTTTGAAGGTGTATCAAGTTCCTTTTATTAAAGTAATAACGTTCAAGTTTATACATAGTCAAGTGAAAATACTAGCAAGGGGTGTGGCAAGTTTACAGTTGATCCAAATAAATTTGAGTGGGAATGTTGGAGGAGAGACTAGATCCAGCTGACTGGAAAATTAGCTACTGTTCGATAATGTGTGAGTGGAAAATCTGTTTATTTGTAAGTCAGAATTATACTTAAGATGGGAAGCTCTCATTTTCAAATCGAGTCGAGATGTTGTTGCAGTGCATTTTTTTTTTTTATTTTTTTTTTGCAATCGGTTGAATTATGCTTGTCTTTATAGACTGTGCTTTCTCATTCGAAAATGCAACAAACACTCATTTTAAAGTAATCTACACTTAACTGTTTGTGTTGCTTTGACCAATATTACCTTGTTTTTTTTCCCCCTGAACAATAATAGTAACAAAAAATATGACATTTTACTAGTTCATTAAATATTCAAGATGGCTGCCATATCATATGACCTCATTTGCATAAAATTAATATATGCAAATCATTGAATAATAAAGGAGTTACAATTTTTTTTTTGTAAAAGCAGGCAGATTTGTCTTAATTTCATTTTGACCCTTTGCACCGAAAGTTATATTGGACTGTGCAAGGCTTAGCAACATAGGTGTTAATCCATGTGTTTTGTGCCACTGATGACACAGAAGAGCATGACGACAACATATAAAACAAGTACTGAAAATCATAGAGCATTATAATTGATTATATTGAGTTTGAATATATCATATATCATCACCAGATTGGATTATGGAGGCCCATCAAGAGAATTTTTCTTCTTATTGTCTAGAGAGCTTTTCAATCCTTACTATGGATTGTTTGAATATTCTGCTAATGATACATACACGGTGCAAGTCAGTCCTCTGTCAACCTTTGTTGAAAATGCTCATGAATGGTATGTGGTGTGCCTACTTAATTTTTTTTTGCATTATATTTAAATTATTTCACTCATATTGTTTACCAAGCGAAAGATCTGGGTTTTGCTATGGTGAAAGATTTTCATGAAATAGGGGGGTAATAAATGTCTTTTGATTTTTGGGAATCGGACAAAAGTGTTATAATTGTATGCTTTTCTTAATTTTCTTTCAGAAAAATTATCACAATTTAAACAAAACATAGGTTCACTCAAAAGGGGAAAAAGAACTTCCTTAGGAAAACTAATTATGGGCAAGTTGAGATGAAAAACTGCATACAATGATAAGGGTTAACATGAAATCTGAAAGTGTTGCATGTATATAGAATTTTTAAAGTGTTTCCCTTCCTTTTTTTTTTTTTTTTTTTTTGAAGATACCTTTTTCTGAATAGGTAATTTCTTTTTGATTACTAGGTTCAGGTTTTCAGGCCGGGTGCTAGGCCTAGCCCTTGTGCATCAGTATCTTCTGGATGCATTTTTCACTCGGCCTTTCTACAAAGCCTTGCTAGGAGTGTAAGTACTCAGTAATTATCATTTAAATATGTTGCGGCAAAGGGAAAACTGGTCAAACTTTTCATTTCATTAATTTTAGATAACAACTAGATCTAGTTCGTATTCCTTCTATTTCTGATTATTTTGCACTCTATTTTATTTAAGCAGAATAAGTGGGTTGTTAATAAATTTACAGTCAAAAATGCAATTTTGTTTCAATATTGTTTCAATAAGCTCATTACAGTAGTTATCGCCTAATTGGACTCTGGCTTGATGGACGTTTCACCTTCATGCATGTTTTTTCAGTGAAACATTTTTTTCTATTACCAAAATCACCCCTTAATTTGACGGTCAAAAACAAAAATTTTGGCTAATTGGACGTTGAGATTCAGAAAAATGGTTTAACCATCAGATTTCTAATTTGTTCAAGGGCTATAAAGAATCCAACTTTGCTTATGAATGTGCTATTGTGTTTCTGTGTGCATAGCGAAGGGAAAGGGGGTGTGGCAAGGTGTGAGTACAGAGTTAAGATGTCAAAAACTGCTACAGGGCAAGAAGGTTTTCAAGCATAAAACTTCATAGGCCTATGCCATGATGTGAGTTGGCCAATCATGTCTCCTCACAACCGTTTAAGGGACTGCCCCCTCGACCCATCGGTCTCTTGCTTGACATGCAGTAAGTTAAACCAAGCCTATGTAACATTATGGCCATCCTTCTGATTGGTCAGCAAACTGAGACAATGATTCTCTGTTTCGTTTTCCTTGGTCGTCTGCCGGAGTCCCAGTGCTTTGTTTACTCGACAGGAGAATTCTATAAGAGAAGGTAACACTCTCAAGTTTTACAGTATATCCCACCCCCTTTGATGGTCTGATCATTGCCCAACCATGGACTTTTGCCCCTCCCATTCAGACATTTTGGCTTTGTGAACGTTTCACTTAACTGGACATTTCACCTTATTGGACATTTTTGCTGCTTCCCAATGACTGTCCAATTAGGCAGTAGCTACTGTATTTGATAAATAGAGCATTAGAATTATTTTTAATGCATAATTTTTTCAACAACAGACCCTAATAATGGCGAGGTTTGGAGAATTATTTTGTATCATTATTTTTCTTTTTCTGAATTCAAAATGGATGTATCATTTCAAAATTATTTTTATTGTACCTTTGCCATTGAACAGCCCCTTGTCCCTGGAAGATGTGGAATCATTGGACATGGAGTTTCATCAAAGTCTTCTTTGGATCAAAGACAATGACATTAGTGAAGTTGAGCTGGACCTCACTTTCTCAGTTAGTGAAGAAGTTTTTGGACAGGTAAGAACATTATTCATTATAGTGCCCTCCTTTGGCAAATTTAAACAAGCAGTACTGAGGCATTGGATTTCTTTTTTCTTTTCTTTTTTCTTTTTCTATCTTTCTTAAAATCTATCTTCTATTGTCCATCAAAAAGAGTGATTTTGGGTAGTAAAACTTTTAATAACATTTGATGTTGAAAAACAAAAAACAAGCCATGTTTGCTTATTCATTGAAATATTTTTTTTCACTTTATGTTTTTTTTTCTCAGGTGACAGAGAGGGAACTGAAACCAAATGGCAAAAATGTGTCTGTGACTGAGAAAAACAAAAAGGAGTACATAGAAAAAATGGTCCAGTGGAGGTTGGAGAGAGGTGTGACAGAGCAAACCAAAAGTCTGATACGAGGATTTCATGAGGTATGAAATTGGATGTAATGTTCATGTTGAAGTTAAATTTACCCACTCATCATTCTTCATTTCCATCCCATCCTTGCTAATTGCTGAAAAGGCATCAAGAAGTTAATTTTTGATTTTATAATCAATGGCAATGTTGAAGAGCGATGCAGATATAACACAACCTTGTCTAACTCCTGACTTTGCCCTGAAATTTTCTTTATTATTTATAACTTAAGATGAAAAATTGATGTGGAAGCTCTTGATCATTAATACAATGTGTTCCAGTAAGCTGCACTATCGTAAAATAAGCCATATGCTCTCTCTATGTATACGCTCAGATGCTCATTAAGAGAAAAGTTGTATTTGATATTTATTTTTTTGCAAATTCAAAAAGAGAACTACTTTCAAGTCTTTTGAGTATTTCCAATGGCTGAAAATGATTTTTACCAGGTTCTAGATGGACGTTTGGTATCAAATTTTGATGCTAGAGAGTTGGAACTGGTGATTGCTGGAACAGTTGAAATTGAAATTGGTGACTGGAGAAGAAATACTGACTATCGTTCTGGTAAGTATAAAGGAGTTCTGCTCAAATGAAAACATGCTTTTTGGTTTATGTGTAATTTCCATGAGATACATTTCATTAACTTATTCTCCATGAAGGGAAGCACTGGCAATGGTTTTGAATCTTTTAATGAAATTCTAGTGTCTGTTAAAGAAAATATATAAGCTGTTGAATAGTGATACATGAAGGAGGCTAGTGGGGTTCAGTGATGCAGAATCAACTATTTATACATTTTCACATTTCATGACTTGACTCTGATATTTCCTTTTTGCATCTTTTCCAACAATCACTTCAGGATATCACGACCAACATGCTGTTATACAGTGGTTTTGGGAAGCTATTGAGAAATTTGACAATGAGAGACGTCTTAGATTGCTGCAGGTACTTATGTTTGATTGATTGTTTAGTTCAGCGTTATCTCTTGCAAAATTTGGACCTAGAACATCATATAAAAAATTAATATTCCAGGTCATTTTATTTAAACATTCATTACATTCTTTCACTCTTACCCGCATACATGAATTTAGACATATGAGTGCATATTGTTTAAAATCTCTCAGATCAAGACTGACGTTTAAAATGCTTATTATACAAATAAATATAATACAGCCATAAAGCTGCAAATCGAAATGTACATCTACAAATTCAAACACATAAATGTGGCAAGTATATGTAGCCTTTAGAGTTACTGTAAAAACTTAACAAGATACAGGGGAACTGCAAGAACAGGCTTACCAGGCACATTTTTACATTATTGCCGAATTCTTTTCTTCCCAAATGACAAATTTGGGAGGAGAATGAAAGGGAAATAATGACACGAGAACACCAATGAAACCATGTACACTTGAGTCTGATGAAGATCAGAGGCTGGATTGGGGGGGGGGGGGGGGGCAGAAGAATGTGCCTTTCCTTTTTTTTTTTTTTTCCTGGCCAATGAGAACTGTAACATAGCAGCGTTACTGACGTTTCAAATGAAACACCATAACTGCAGGCCCGTTGCTGATTCCAGTTTTTCTGTTATTGCAGTAAACGTGTTTAAACATCTAATGTCAAAAATGGCAATAATTTGACTATTTTTACATCACAATGGAATCATCTAGATCAAAGCAAAATCCCGACAAGCAGAGATCATGCAAGCTGTCCTGGGTTGCGCAATATTACCATTACGATGTTTCGTTTGGAAACGGGTGAGCGAAAACGGCCGTCCGATTTCAAACGATGCATCGTAATTGACAGGACTTCACTTTAAATAGGTTGATAATGATTTAATAGTTGATTTTATTTGTTTTACTTTATTTAAAAAAAAACTTACCAATCAACCTCAGGGTTGTATCATCATCTTGAGATTTTTATATAATGCAAAGTCTTCATTCTTGTGGGAATACTTCTTATTATTCCTAGTTTTCCTTTCAGTCATTGTTCCACACCTGTTTATTTTCCTTTTTTTTTTTTTTTTTACAAAGTTAAAAAACTCT
The DNA here is from genome assembly GCA_039654545.1 of Plocamopherus ceylonicus. NCBI lineage: Eukaryota > Metazoa > Mollusca > Gastropoda > Nudibranchia > Polyceridae > Plocamopherus > Plocamopherus ceylonicus. The sequence continues at coordinate 51 of JBCJKF010112245.1, read as the reverse complement.
GAACTTCAAGTAGAAGGAGTTTTGTATGGTTTGTTAAAAAAAAAAAAAGAG
>JBCJKF010112134.1:0-10284 GCA_039654545.1 Plocamopherus ceylonicus | reverse complement strand
GAGCTAAATATAAGTGAAAATCGCAAAACGAATGTGTCACTTCTAATCCTGGATGGCTGGACCTTCAAACAAGAAATTTGCTCAAAAAAAATCATTCCTTTGTCTCATTATATCTTGCAATTTTTGATAAACTAACCTGACAAATTACACATTTTTATTTTACTTTCTCCAGTAGAACAATCTCATACTGGGATTTATAAAAAGAAATGAAGCGATACATTCAAATTCCACTTAGAATTCCCCATTTGTATTTTAGGCTTGGACCTTGAGAAATCAGCTTTTTAAAACATTTTCATGTATAGATTAGACCTAACCAAGATGCATCATATTAAAAAATTTAAAAATCAAAAAATTAAAATTCCACTAACTCATCCCAGAAGGAAAGTTTGTCATTTGTTTTTTTTTTCTGAAAACAGAGCATCAGCCGCAGAGCAGCTCAACAAACGGAGGCAAGTATCAAGTAGTGTAAATAACCTTGCCCAAGGGATAAATCACAATGTCCCTGACTTTCAGTTGTCAGCCCAACGCACAACTGACTGTGCCACTGTGACCAATAAATACCCCTAGATTCTGGATATGAACAATTCTGAACTAGATCTAAATCTACCTGGTATATAAAAAAATCTGACAAGATCTAGATCAAGATCTAGCTATCCAGCTATAACTAAAAAGATAGACTACAGTTAGGAAACATTCATTCTTCAATCGCACTATCCCGGAGTGGAACTGTCTAAGTGCGGATAGCTCAGTGGACAGGGCACTCGTCCACCAAGCCAAAAGGTCAGGGGTTCAATCCCCAGCTGTGCAGGCTTGATTTAAAATCCAAATTTTCGGGGGGTTTTCGCCTCCTCGTCATGTAGTAGACAGGATGAATGAGTGCCTAGTCCAATCAGAGACGGACGATAAACTAGGAGGTCCCATGTGTCTTTGCACATGTTAAAGAACCCTCGGTGATTAAAATCGAAAAGAGTAGGCCATATCGGCAGTCACCCTCGCAAAAAATACGATCCTACCAAAATAGTTGTTTCGGTATCATGTACCCCTACAACCTCTGACTAAATCACTAGTAACGGTCAACTAGTTGAATCTGGGTGACGGACGGAAGAAGAACAGCAGGTTACAGCTACGACAGTGGAAAGCCTCCGCACTAGCTTCCAACGAAACTAGAAAATTGCATGCACTCTCTCGTCCCCATAGATCACACGCCATTATTGGTCGTTCACTTTCAACGTATTAATAGACACAGAAGATGCCTCTACAATATTATGCTGTTACGAACAAAGGAGCCCAGACCAGCTAATAGTAAAATACTCTGAAAACGAATATCAAACAATGGCATATATACTCTAATAGCAAGAACTCGACACACGGTTTGAACATCAAACCCCTAATTCAATCATGGAAACTGTAGACGTTAAGACATATATTGTATATTGAAATGTTGAAAGACATCCGTTTGACATTCCATCAAAATATAGTATTCTAATATCTCCCTTTGGATTTCGGAATAAAAAACCTTGCGAATAAGATCTCGCAAACTAAGTCAGGTCTTGGTGTAAATAAGTTTCATTGTATTTCTTTGCCATTAGGACACAATCTGCATCAATTTATACATGTATATTAACCTTTGCAAAGTCTGCAAAGAAGCTAATATGTGACATGGTCTAAGCAACAATCACGTTGTACATTTATAAGATGGAGATTTTAGAGCAAGTAATTTATATATAAATATGCATAAAAAACATAAAAAAAGTAGTGCCACACAAAACACTTGGCACAAAAGTAAAGTCTTGTATGGATCAGGACAAACCTTTGATTCTTCTAGTTTGTGGTTGTCCGACTTTACGAATTTTCTCGCCTTTTGTTTTACTTTCTTCCCATGGCTTGGGTACATCACTGATTGCCTGAAAAAATTGAATATGAGCATTTGAGACAAATATAAGGAAACAAATTGTACCGGTCAAGAAATAGTTTTAAAAACCTCATTCAGGGTGATATCACAATAACTTTATGACTGATATACTATACAGCTTTTCATTATAACAACGAACATGATACAAAACAAAGTTAAGAATTTCAAATCACATTCAATACTTACACGAGAGTGTTTCTTTCCAAACAAGTGTTCAAAAAGTTGATTTAGATTATTGCAAGCAACATTACAGTAGCGGCAGAAATGATTACCACTGTCAATATATTCATAATATGTTTTCTTTTTTGAAGTAAATGTGGTTTTCTGGGCAGAATCTGGGACATCTTTTTTCTTTCCTTTTTCCTGCAAAGGAACAAAAATAAAAATAAATTTAAAATGAACAAAAAAGAGAAATAGAAAAATAGTCAAGACTCGCACTCAAAATAAAAAAACTGCACACAATTTACACAAAACCCTAAAATCAACCGTTGCATAAAAATGAAACAGTTGAACTACAAAAAATCATCTCTAGACTTTAAATTTAATCTATATAATCCAGTGCATGTTACTGTTATCAATCTAATCTAGCCATCTTATGATGAAGCTAAAAAGGCTGCCAGTATGTTATGATCTGTCTGCTCAGTATATAACTCTATTTCCCTCACACAGTAAATAAAGTGGTGTTAAGATCTCAATGGGAACTTCAACTTTAGTTAAATTTTGTAGCACATTTAATACTTACAAAAATACCATGTAGGCTATGTGTTTGATTAACTAAAAGACTTGACACACAGACTTCCTCTGACTTCTACAAAACATATCCCGCTAAGGTTGTGACCATTAACCATGATTGTTTCAAATCTTTGATAATACCAGTACATATAATATATAATAATAATAATTTAAATTAAAATATATGAAATAGAAAGTACTTACCTTGTGAACATCTCCAGCTCCTAAAATGTTAGGAAGTTCATCTTTGACATCAACTGACGTCCAACCACTCTTTTTAACATTAGATGGTCCTGACGGTTTTTTCTTTTTATCCTCTTTTGCCACAGGTGTAGTTGAGGCTTTCTTTTGATCAACTGCTGACGGCTGCAAAACTGGTTTATCAACACTTCCCTTTGGAGTTTTGTCAGAGGCTGGCTTTGTGATGGGTTTACCAGAAGTTTTACTGCTAACCTCCTTTTCTTTGGCTGTTTGCAATTTTGAAGAGGGTGTGGTACTCGGCTTGCTGTCTTCACCAGTTGCTGGATCCTCTGGTTCTAGAGAAAACTCTTTCACTTCAACATCTAAATCTAGGGTACTCAAACGCTCAATTTCCTTTCCGATTCTTGACTGTGTTTTTTCATTCAGAGACAATTGTGGATCTGTCGTGCCTTTTCCACTACGCTGATTTTTTCTCATCATTACATTTTGTTGCTTTTTCAGTTTTACAAGTTCAACCTTTAATAACATAACTTTAGAAAAACGCTGCTGAACATTATCTAAAATTTTCAAACGCTTTTCTGGTTTATGTGTGAGAAGCTGAAATAGAAGCAGGGTTGGGGAAATGTAAATTTTAAAAAATTAGTAGGGTAACATTAGCAACAAGCTTAGACTTTAAAAACACATACACACAAATTAAATACAGTACAATTCATTTAATCAATTTAAATTCAGAAAGGCACTGTATATAATTCACGATCAAATAAAACAGAACAAACTTTTACCCCACAGTGACCATTTTATCACAAGTTAATCAACTGTCGGTATGAATCAATGAAAAAGCTGTCAAATCCTTCATTTTAATTATAATACTAAAACAGTGCAACTTCTGGATAATGACATCGCCCAGGACTGGACAATTATGTCGTTATCTGGGGGTGTCACTATTCGGAGGTTTTCATGATAGCGGGAAAGGGGGGCATGATGAGACTTCCGTGAAAATAATGATGCGATGCCCAGACCAGTACTTGTGATTCAGTGTTATAAGACATAGAATGCTGTTGTTCCAGACTCCTCTAGCTCAAGCTATATTTTTTTTGTATCAAGTCTTGATGTCAATTGCTAGATCAATGTTACTAAATAATTTTTATGTTGCTATTTCAAGGTTTTTATTACTACATTGAAGTAATTTACAGCCAAAACATCGGGACCAGATATCTACGTCGCTATCCGGGGGTTGTCATTATTCAGGTGCCATTGTCCAGAAGTTGTACTGTGCACTGTACACACAAAGGGCCCTACACTCTTTTCTTTAAAATTGTCCAGGAAATTCAGTTGAACTATGTACATTGTTCATCATGACATGTACCCTGTCAACTCAGCAAAAGCCTTTCAATCACATCTCATATTTGGATTTCAGGGTTGTAAATGAAAGTTTCTGTTGTATTCTTGAAAACTTGCCAAAAAATAACTCTCTCTAGAACAATGATTACTTAAACATGGAATTGTCTTCTTTTCTTTCATTAAACTTGGGTTGTATATACGATGAATATTGGCCCATCTGATTTATCCCTATTTCTAGTGTTGACAATATACTAGTTTTATCAGCATTTACAACCACTTTGGTGTTACTAAGTTACTGAACTCATGGCAATTCTCTACACTCTATAAATGTATAAAATGGCTGAGCTCAAATTAAACATTGAAAATGTTTTCCGGTGTTTTTAAGCCCTTTCACAGAGGCCTAAATAATAATTCCTAACTAGTAATTATAATGATAAATGTAAAATTTAATTACAAAAAAATTGACCGAATGAAGAAAAATAACAAACCTATGCCTTTGTATTATTACACAGGTAACAATTATATCTGTCAAAATATGCTAAACAAAATCATCTTATTTTAGCATAAAGAGGACTAAAGATAATAATAATGATGCTACATGTGTATAGCCTAAATGTCATTAACATAACAGCAAAAAAAAAATTACCTTAGAGATAATGTCACTCTTCTGTTCTATGTTGAATGAGGGCGTAAGCTTCTCGAATGACGCTATTGTGTTTTGGATGACTTCATTTTCCTGGTTGGCAGACTTCGTCACACTTTTCTCTGCGGACATCTTACGGAGAAAATCTTTTCTTTCCTCATCTGACATTTTTGAAAAATCCAAGTTGGAGGCAGCTTCTCTCTCTTCTTTCTCTGTCAACTTCTTCTGAAGATAGGCCCTCCTTTCTGCATCTGACATTTTTGAAAAATCTACGTTGGTTGATCTTTCACCGGCTTTGGCTTTTGTTGTGACATCTTTTCTGGATGCCAATTCTTTTTTGTCTGTCATTGACTTAGGATCAACCTTTCGAGAATCCCTTTTTTCAGGACTCCTTCTAGAAGGTCTTCGCTTCTCTCTTGGTGGTGTACGTCGATTTGGAGATCTCAAATCCCTATATCTCGTTCGAGAATGAGAGCGAGATCGGCGTCGCCTGGGAGAACGAGAGCGGCGTCTGACTGGCGATCTGGATCTAGAGCGATATCTTTTGGGGGACCTGTGATGTGGAAAATCTGGAGACTTGGACCTAGACCTTTCTCTTATGTGATATCTTGATTTTGAATCTTTGGGCGACGGAGACCTGTGAACCATGGATTGTCTTCTGCGATCTTGAGGCGATGGAGACCTGTAACCCACTGATGATCGCCTGTGACCATCGGGTGATAAGCTATCCCTTATATTACCCATATTTCGGGAAACAGGAGATTTCCTATCAATAGGAAAATCATAATCAGGGCTTTTACGTCTTTTCTCTGTGATTGACTCACTTCGTCCAGATATTATTCTCCTCTCTTTGAGAGAAGACAAAGATAAGGGTGAACCAGATCTCTTTCTTGTGCCTCTCAGACTTGGTGATCGAGATTCTCTAGCTGACGGGGATCTAGACAGAACCTTCCTTTCTGATTTTGCCGGCAAAATTACTCTTCTTGTCTCAGTAAACTCTTCACTCTCATCATCATAAAGTGGCCGAGACATCACACGGAAGTTTTCTACCCTCATTGATTTTAGAAGTCCACTGCTAAGGTCTTCTTTTTTTTGCCGAGAAGTGTATGAGGTGAGCAGCGGCACCCCAGGCAGCATGTCACCAAAATCTTTTTCTGGGTAAAAATACTCATCCCTCACCTCAGCTTCTTTTAAACTTTTTGAAACTTGAAAATGTTTTTCAACTAATCTGGCTTCTCTTTCAAAATCTTCATTTGGAGAAACCCTCTCATATTTCTGACTGACTCTACTTTGCCTCCTGAATTCACCATCTTCATCGAACCATTCAGACTGGCTTTGAATTCTCTTGGGCCTGTCTTTAAGCATAACAGCCCGATCAACTTCAGGGCTCTTGTCTCTTCGGTGATAAGGGCTGATTGACCTTTCTCTCCCAGCGCCTTCCCTGTCACGATGAGCACTGGCTCTTGCTTCCTGAAGCAAACTGTCAATCTGGGATAAATCATTGCCACTTTTTAATAAAGAAGCTTTTAATTCTTCAGTTAAAGCATTGCTTTTACTTAAGAAGGAAGCTGACTGGTTTGAAATACCACAGCTCATCTCCTCTTCTTGAATTTTTTTCTTCCGTGCCAACTGTTGCATACGCTGTGATAAATCAAAATCAAATCCAATGGAATGAAGAATATTCTGAACCGTTGAGTCTAATTCCTCTTGATTCTCACCTTTGCTTGATTGAGAACCACGATTAGGGTCCAGATGAGTTTCTTTGTCAAAGAAATCACCTCTAGATGACTCTTTACTTCTAACAGTTCGTCTTTCTGGCGATTCTTGAATGGACTTCCTCCATTTCTCAAATAGCTTTTCCTTTGTTTCAAATGTGTCAGGTTCTTCTTTGTCTTTGACATTTCTATTGGCTGGAACAGCATCAACAGACCAAAACGGATGCACATTGGATGAAGCTTTCTTTTTTTCAATTGGTGACTGTTTCTTTTCACCATACAAGTAGGCCTCTTCTTCATTGTCATCATCATAAGACACCAACTGGCCAAGTGCACCGTGCATTTTGGGTTCTGCCTTTGAACTAGGCGGTCCAGCAGACGAAACAGAAGGTGAGTCTACACTATCAGACTTACCTCGTAACATTTGCAAAGTCTTTTCCAATGCAGTCAAATTGCTAAAAGCTTTATTTGTACTGCTAATTTCCTCAGCGTCACCCTTACGCTTCAAAATAGATCGAAGCTTTTGAGGAGACTCATTTGAAGAGCATGCTGATGGAAAAAGCTGTGACTTTGCTTCACTGGAAGACTGGCTCAAAAAGGCAATCATGTTGTTGCTATCTTTAGTGGTGTTATCTTTCACTTCTCTATCCTGTTTAAGGCTTTGTTCAAGCTTAGCTGTTGCTTTCGATATTCCTGCAAACAACACATTTCTCAGTCTCTCATCTTTGAGAAGAGCATCGATATCAATTGTTTGCTTGTCAGTTGCTGCCTTTTGCTGAATTTCTCTGTCCTTTAAGAATTCATGCTCATCTTTTCTACTCCTGCGGTTAATCTCTGTCATCGTATCTGGTGGTGATCTCCTCTGAGGTATCTCTTGTCTGTTGTAACGTCTGTCAGCACTAGGGCTTGGACTTCGACTGGTTCTTGATTTCTCACGTCGTCTGTATCTATAGTTCTCATTGCTGTTATCCCTGCCTCTGTCTGCTGCTGTCCTTACAAATCTGTCTTCGGGTGAAGGGGAACGACGTCTGGGGGATGAATAGCTGTCACGACTTCTTTCCAGACTTGACTTGGCTCTTCCTCTGCTGTAAGGACTGCTTGAAGCATCACCCTGATACATCTGTTGAAACAAATTTGATCAGTTGAAAAATAAGTTTCGCCTTTATGCTATAAATCTGACTTGACAAAATATAACAAATAAAACCACAATAGATATTTTATAGCCTTTAAAATAGAAGGCAATCAAATCAACTCCGTGACTTCATGCTTGTAAGTTGTAACACAAGATACTGGAAATGACCAGTCTAGTCTAAATCACTTTCCAATCATTATTATAAATAATGTGATTGTATTATTCAAAAAAAAAAAAAAATGACAGCAATTTTTTTACACAAAATATCCTCTCTTCTTCATACCTTCTTGGACATAAAAATTTTTAATCTTACACTTCGGAATTATTTTTTGTGTTCGGACGGAATGTATTTTGAGACCAACATTTCTGATGCGGGTCATGTAAAAAAACCGGTTATAAAACATTCCTTAAGTGAGATAAAGTCATGATTTACCCACCAATATAAAGGAAAATAAATGTACAAATCATACTATGACAAGTTTTTATGTGCATTGACCTAGAGGATTTTGCCTTACAGGGGTGGAAAGACAGACAGGAGAAAAAATGAGTGAAAAAAACCAGTACGAATTTCTGACTCATCGGTCCAGCTTTAGATTTCTGCCTGTCCTCTTCCATATATCTTAAATTAAAGGTATCCTATATGCTATGGGCATGCCATGTTTCAGGCTGCTAGTCCATATATGAAAAAAGTTATGGCCATTTGAAAAAGTCAGTGATGACTGAAAAATTGCTATTTATTTACACTAGTTCCAGTTTGCTAGGTCTATTCTATGGACGGTTTGTAGTGCTGAAAGTGAAACTAGGAAAGGATTGATTCCTTTAGGAAGTAGCTCGTGACCTTCTCTTTGTTTATATATATATAAATAGTCTCGTCTTCATAGGTCTATTCTATGGACGGTTTGTAGTACTGAGAGTGAAACTAGGAAAGGATTCATTCCTCTAGGAAGTAGCTCGTGACCTTGTCTTTGTTTATATATAAATACATTCGTATTTACAAGCCGTTTTTCTAAAACTACCTTCAGTGACCGCTGGTAGTGGTCTTTCTGAGTTTTGGAACAGTTTGCCGGCCGCTCACAGCCACCTTTCAGAGTTAAGAGGCAGACCTTTACGTGGCCAATCTCAAAATTGTCTCTGACCTTTTCCGACCAGTAACTTAGATCTAGATCTATATATATTATAGATCTAGGGATATATAATTTTAAATTTTTTTAATTTAAAGCAGAGAACTATAGACCTGTATCCATTTATATAACATTTGTAACTTGTAAATTGCTAGAGCATTCATACACAGCAATATAATGGACCATCTAGAAAAATATTTTATATATATATATATACACTTAATAACATCCAACATGGATTTAGGAAAAAGAGAAGCTATGAAACTCAATTAATAATAACAATTAATGATTTTAGCAACTACAAAATAGGAAAGGACAAAAAGATACTCATTATTCTTTTCGATTTCTCAAAGGCTGTCGACAAAGTAAACCATCAGGGACTTATTAAAACTTAAACGATACGAGAGACAGGATAAAATTCTTAAGTTGGACTGAATCATTTCTTATAACAAGGTAGAATGCTCAAAAAGTTACTGTAGAAGGTATAGAGTCAAACCCTAAACCAGTTCTTTCAGGAGTACCCCAGGGCACAGTGTTAGGCCCACTCTACTATATAAATGACAATGATCTTAATTTTACAAAAAAGGGACCAAAATGAGACTATTTTTGCAGATGATAGCCTACTTTAAAGAGAAATAAAGAATATAAATGACTGTAAAATACTCCAAAATGATCTAAACTCACTCCAACAATAGGAAAGAGTTGGAAAATGGAATTTCACCCAGATAAATGTCAAGTTCTCAAAATAACCAAACTAATTATTATCAGTCACTGAGGTGAAAATGTCTACAAACTTCAGGGAAAATGTATTCGTGAAGATTCGCCTGAATGCGCATGACAGTTTGTTGGTAGGACAGTTGTATAGATCGTCTTCAAATCAAGATGAACATTGTAACAACAATCTCAGGGAGTTGATGTCAGAAGCTGCAGGTAAGGGTTATTCGCATATTTACTTTCAATGGGGTACTTCAACTACCCTGGTATTAATTGGGACAAATGGACTACAATTTTTATATAGATGATAAAACTGACACCAAGGAATACAAGTTTTTAGAGTGTGTACAGGACAATTTTCTGTATCAACATGTTACAAAACCCACATGACGGCGGGGCAATGACACACCACACACCCTGGATCTTATTTTTCACGAATGAGGAAAATATGATATCTGGCTTGGAGCTTCAGAGCTCTCTAGGGAAAGGGGATCATTGTGTGATTAGATTCGACTTTGAATGTTACACACAAATTAACCACAAGGCAAAGAGAATTAAATGTTACAACAAGGCAAACTAAGTTAATATAAACCAAGAAATACGGAACTGTGAGTGGAATACTATTCCATAGCTGCCAACCTTCCAGAGAAAAAAAACAGACTCCTTACGCGCGTTGCGCGCAAACTTGGCACAGAACACTTTTCTATGTCAAATTATGATACAAACGTCTTTTAATAGCAAATGAGAGCCAGGCAAGAGGGGACTAAATTAAA
>JBCJKF010112133.1:0-16260 GCA_039654545.1 Plocamopherus ceylonicus | reverse complement strand
CATCATCATCATCATCATCATCATCATCATCATCATCATCATCATCATTATTATTATTATTATTATTATTATCATTACATATATGAGATTATTTATCATTTTAAGACCCATTAAATTTCATTTTAATATCTACCTTTAAAAGATGCAGGTCTCCTCATCAAACGATAGATTGCAACAGATGTGTCCATTCTGAGGGATCTATCTTCACGGTAGTCACCAGATACAGAAATAGAAACAAGCTGTCTTGTTGGTGTATTGATATTGAATTTGCTTCTAACACTAGCGCCAGTTAATTTTTTGCCCATGACACTCATCTTATTAGTAGCCACAATACTGTATGACTTCTTTCCGTCAGTGCTAAGGCTTGCAGTCAAACTCTTTTCTTTCTTAGTGTTGGTGATGGATGCTGTATCGAAAATATAACAACAAAAACTCTTATTCATTCTGTCAAACTTTTTTTTTCTTTTGTGAGGGAAAGCTCTTGTCATAAGAGATTTAAATTTCTTAAATGTGCTAATGCTTTGGGAAAACATACAATACAAGATTTTTTCAGAGACCTTAAATTTGTTATCTTCATTGGAAAATAAATATTGACGCCAATAATGGATATTTTTTTACTTTTAAAAATGGTTATAATAATACATTTTATGTTCATTTTACTTTGTATAGCCTTCTGTAAATCAATTAATTCCTTTAATGCCATCTTAAGCTTACATTTCAATGTGTAAGGCAATTTTTGTATGCCAGTGAGTGATAGGTCAATATCCATAGTCTTATAATAACGTTCCAAGGAAATCAAACCAAACAACTGTGCATCGTTTGCACCAGGACGTTTGATTTCAATCATTGGACTGAGCTGGATATTGTTCTTTTGCCGAGCAATTTTGACTTCTGACGTGAATGCATAAATGTTGACATTGTCAATGGCCAATCTGCCGGAGATGCTCTTCATTTCTTTCTGGTTGATCAAATTGCCTGCAAAAATGGACAGTAGCTTCTTTGAAATAAATGTCAATGCCAGTGATGTATGAAATCATTAAGTGTTGGCTGGATGTGATCTACTTCAGATGTAATTAACAAGTATATACCAGAATATTAAGAGTCATTCTTTTTTTAAACCCAATGCATACTATGACATGATGTAATGCCCTTCTCTGCATCCAATTCAAATTCTTACAAATAAATCTACCCAAAAGCTAAATAGCCTCTCAGACTTCGCAAATTTACAAGTTGCCCAAGACAGGAAACAACACCTAGTCTCGATAATATACAGATCCTCCAAATTGATGATAAGGATATAGAAAAATTAGAACAATTCATTTACTTATAAGCAACAATATCAAAGGAAGGAAAAGGGATGAAAAATATGGAAAACAGAATTGGGGAAGTGAGAAGTACTTTCCAACAACTTCACAATGTATGAAAGTAGCAAAATCAAGACAAAAACAAAAATAAAACTATATAAAACAGTAGCACCACTTCGATTCTATGGATGTGAAACATAGTAAATAGACAAAAAAGATAATCATGAAATTGAGAAGAATCATAAAAACTAAATGGCAAGATAGACTGACGAACAAAAAAATGCTTGTAATATCAAAATAAGAATGGCTAGTTAAGAAATAAAGTAAAGAATGTAGAGAAAAGTGGAGAGCATCTGTGAAGGCCTTAGGTGATACAAGTCATGAATGAGATAGGTTCTAAATTATATCAACATTATACAGTAGTCATTGCCATGTTACATGCTGGCAAGTTGCATGATTCGTCGTATTGCAAGATTTTCCAATGTAACTGATTTTTAACTCACTAATCACACCATCAAAATGTGCATTAAGTCCATCATGGGTTATATTCCTTTGAATTCAACACATTGCATGCTCGGCACCGTGCATGATTTTTTTTGTTGTTGTTAACAGTGCACTGTGCAACTTCGCAGAGACTTCTGTTAAACTAGTGATAATCTTCTTCCCACAACCTATTTTTAGTCAGGACATGTTGAAAATAATATGCTTGAATTAATTTATGATTGGTTCCTTATGATACTACTAAAAACAAAATGAATCTATGACTGGTTCTTTGTGGCACTCTTTAAAGCTAAAGCAGACTGTTATTTTCTAAAAGAATAAAATTGAATTTACTAGTTCATGTATTAAAACAGGGACATTTTTGCACCTTTCATTTCAGCTTTTTTCCATGGGCTAACCATGGCTACTTCCATGGATTGTTTTGCATAGTTTAAAGCAAGGTCCATAGAAATGGCCCGGTTTACTTTTGATCCAGGTGTGTCGACTGAAAATTGGGCTATGCTTGCTTTTTTGTTCTGGAGGCAAGAATATTAATAATAAAAACAAGTTATGATTATGATGACAACGATAATCATAATACATTATATAAACAGCACATTTATATCAATGAGCAATTCAGCGCACATTCATGAACCATGCTCATGAACACACTTGTTATTCTGTTGCTTCACTCGACCTAAGTGAAAATTGGTACAACTCCAACTGGGAAACAACTCAGTAATATACTAGCATCCCATTTACAAGATGATAAACTATCACTTGGTGCTTGCTTCAGGCTATGGCAACGAGGATATGCTCCAGCTCTATTGGCTGATGGGCTTGAAAGGACTGTACTTGATAACAGGAGAATCAATTTTTATAGGGGTCAGTAAAGACTAAATGTGAAATACATGTATATTTTATCCTTCTCTACAGCGGCAGTGGCCCTGTTAAAAAAAAAAAAAGGATGGAGAAAATGTATTTGCTTTATGCTGTCTGTTCATCCATTATTGATTTTAAATTACCTCAATCCTCTTAGCAAATACTTTGTATCCAGAATGAGTATCTCGCTTGAAGAGAGTGACACTGAATGAAGCAGGGCCAGTCAAGGGGAAGTGGGGTGCATATGACTTAAGGGATGCATCAGGGAAGCTAAGTTGGTGGCAGAATTCCAAGCCAGTAATGGTTGCAAAAGAAGCCCCAGTGCACGTCTTGTATTCTTTCCTGTTTCGCTTTATCATTTCTTGTTTTTGCTCAATATCATCATGGATAATGTAGAACTGAGACCTTAAAATAGGAAAACGTATGACAAAATGAGAACCGATCATTACTGATATTAATTATCTTGGGTTACTATAATTTTACCAAATGGATGATGTTCCTCAGTCATGTTGAAAAAAGCAAGATTACATTGCATGATCAGTCAGAGAAGTAACATATACAAAAATGTCTTGCTTAATTGCTCAATGCATTATGGCAAAATATTTCTAAATGAAGCCCAGCACAGTGGGCATCAAATGGGAAATTGATTCCTGATTTGTCACTAGATTTACAATTAAAATGGTCTATAAAATATTTCTTAGATTGAAGATTACACAGAGTTCAATTCAAAATTTACTCAGTCAATGTGTCTAACATTGAAAACGTTAAGCATATGAGTAATGAATGAATTAGAATGGCTTTGACTCGCATTTTAATCTATAACTTACTTGACTTACAGGCCTACTTCTGTATTTTGCTCAATAGGTAAGCAACGTTTTAGAGTGTTAAAAGATTACACCATTGTATATTATTTACTTTGCTCCAAAGACTTCCATTTTGTCGTCTGGGCTGTCCAGTTCAATGTTGAGTCGTTGACCTCTGTTCAACTGGATACGGCCTTTGAGGGAAGTGCTAGAGTGTAATGTGTTGCGCATGCGTAGACCAATCTTCGTCACAAAAGCGTCAACAGCCATAGTGCCAGTCACTTCCAAGGCAGCACTAGAAAGCACAGAATAAAACCATATAAGTTTCCACATTTTGGTAGAGGTCTTTCAAAATAAGTAACTTAAATCATATCAAATGCTGAAGGTTCTGAAAAAAAAAATTTGTTTCATTATATGATGCATTTTTGTCAGTCAGTCACTTCCAAGGCAGCACTAGAAAGCACAGAATAAAACCATATCAGTTTCCACATTTTGGTAGAGGTGTTTCAAAATAAGTAACTTGAATCATACCAAATGCTGAGGGTTCTGAAAAAAAAAATTTGTTTCATTATGTGATGCATTTTTGTCAGTCTTCTTAAGATTTTGTAGAGAGAATAAAATAAAATTAAGGGTAAAGTTCAGGTGAAGTGATTTGGGAATCTACACTATTTCAGAAAATCTTATTTCTTCTTCCCCACAGATGTTTCTTTCAACTTTAGTTTTAATTTCTATAACAAATACATTCGTTAACAAAGTCACTTTGAGATTAAGGAGTTGAATGAATATGACATTCCGAAGCAGTTATTTTCATTTTGGTCATTTTACTACTTTCTCAATTGTTTCAATATCAGATCAGAAACCATACCCAGAACTAACCTTGGTCTAACTTCTCCATCCACTTCCATTGATCTTGGAGAGGCTCCAACTTTAAGCAAGTCCATCTTGCCACTGACTGAAAGATCAATACTGGCTGTTCCATTCACATGCATTTGCACAGGCAGACCAGCAGAAGTGGGGAAAAACATACTGTGGATTACATAAAAAAACCAACATCTATCAACTTTCTCCCACTTGTTTGTTTAGCTCTTCCATCCTTTCACTGGACTACAATTCACGATCACAATTACAACTATTATCATTATTTTCATCATAAGTAGTAGTGGCAGCAACTTTAATGATATAAGAATTAATTCTAAATAATAGAATTACTACCATGGTGTAATTTGCAATTACTTTTGAACACTCCCATTGAAAACAGAGATATAAAAATTAGTTGTACATAACATCATAGTTTGATCACAGTCTTAGAGTTGCATATAGTAAAATATTTTCATAGTGTTATTTGCAGTTTCTTTTGAACACTCTCAATGAAAACAGAGATATAAAAATTAGTTGTACATAAAATCATAGTGTGATCACAGTCTCAGTGTTGCATATAGTAGAAATATTTTCATAGTGTTCTTTGCAGTTTGTTTCAAACACTACCAATGAGAACACTGACATAAGAATTTGGATTCAGACTCATTTCTTTTTTCTCAGACTCTCTCCAAAATAATACAAGCTTTTTTTTAAAATATACCCAACAAAGAGCATATTTGTTGAATCCTGGGTTTTGTGGGTTTTTTTTACACCATTTCAATCATACTATGGCACAGGTTTACTCAGAAGCCTAAAATAACCTGAAAAGACCTGAATTACGTGGCTCAGCTTATTTTATGAAAGATCAATTGTCACAATGTCAAGCACTTACCTTGCATCAATAAATTGGAAATTTTGGGTGAAGGCAAACTCTTGCTCCTTCGCTAATTTGATAAGGATGTCGAGCCATTGGGATGGCATGCTTCCAAAAGGTGACTTAGCTGTTTTGCTGTTCATGAATAACATCTCATTTCCAAAGATGCGGCCAAAGAAAGAGGCTTGGACCTTATCCAGATCAATTTGTTTCTAGAAAATGCAGATACCAAAATCAAATAATAGAAAAATCAAGAAAAATTTATAAATTTAACAGCCAAAACCCTAAAAATTATTTCCATTAACATTTCTATTTGCATATACCTCATGCAGGCTACATCAAAAGCAAAAAATAATGGTGAGTTCAATACAACTCTTAGTTAAACAATATTGAGAGCATTAACTTCTTCATGATCACTGGTAGAGAATTTTTCCTCTCAGCAATTAAATGAAAATTACCTTCATTCTCTGATCAGCATTATTGTAGGGTCCAAAGACATACTCCAAAAGATACTGAATTCCTTCAAAACGACCACCAAAGTCAAAGATATTGATGGACTGACCGAAAAGGTCAACTGTCAAGTTGCCGGCAATAGATCTTGGGAGTTGATCAGAACTAGACCAAATCAAGTTGCTCTCAGCTGTGAAGCCTGTATTGACTTTGTTGATCAGGGCTGATATTTCATAGTTTCGAGAGAACTTCAGAAGACCCATTTCAAATTCCTTGTCTAAAGCCAGACTGAAATAATAAAACATCGCATATTTATAGGCCTCTATATATCGGGTGGCCCCCAAAAAACGTCTTCAACTTTTAATCTCCACTATGTCACTGTCACTATGTAATTTGTATATAAAGCTTCAGGACACTATGAAATAAATTAACTCCCTACAATTTGTGAAAATATTAACCTGATTGATTCAGTGTTTTAGAAGTTATGAGATATAGAGTAGAGAGATGTTGCAGTGCTTGATATCATAGAATTATCAAGTAGCCCAAATAAATAAAACAAAACATTCTCCAACTTTGAAAGCTCACTATGTCATTGTCTCCACCTAATTTTTACAGAGCTTTGGGATTGTACGAAATCAATTAATTCCCTGGAGTGATCGAAAATTCGAGCTTGATTTATTCAAGGGTTTTTAAGTTATAAGATATGCACTAGAGGGAGGTCGCATTGCACCATATGGAAATCGGATATCAGAAGCCTCATTTAAAAAGTCTAATGACATCAGAAAAAGAGATGGGGTTGCGATCATGCTCTGCAAAGGATGTTCTTTTAAAAGTTTGTGAAAATGACATCATACTAGATCTAGACAAAATTGTACTAAACATTCTCCCTCAAATGAACCTTGTCTGCAAGATTCATCAACCCAAACTTTGTCAGTCTTGACTTCACACTCATTCAAGTACCCGAGTTTTAATTCAGACATAGATCTAGTTTCTTTTAGTTGGTCATTTTTAGACTTGATCTAGATCTAGGTCTGAAAAAAACCCAACAGAATTTGTAGGTCTAAATCTAGATCTAGTTCTACTCTAGATCTATCCGTTTCTAGATCTAGACCCTCCTGCTTTGATTCTCAAGATTGTATTCAACAAAACTGACACTTAAAGGGCTTACAAATTGTTAGGACAATCACACGAGGGCAATATATTGTCTGATTTTGTCTCAACAATGGTATGCTTGAATAAATCCTTGTTGTAACCCTTTTATCTTATCAATCTTTCTGAAATTTTGCTAGTGAGTACAAAATTAGTTGTTTTATAGGACTGCCAATTCATAAGTGAGTCAGTTCCAAAATGGCAATGTTATTATCTTTTAAAGTTAGACATGTTTCTTCATGGCAACCCTATATACTGGGTGAGAGAAAAACACTCGTAGGACTTAACTCTCTTCACTTTGCATAGATCGACATAAAACTTCACACATACCTTATTTAACTTATTATCAATATGTTTGTCGATTTAACGCAAAATTTAACCCAGCATATTGAAGCGCAAGCGATTCTAACAGGCATACTCAGAATACCTCATATCAACCTTGCCTTAATGATATACAAGACTCTTTAAAAATTGCCCTACCCGGAACAGCGACTCACGGATTTAAAAGAATTTTCACTAACAAAACAATGTCTCTTTAGGTGTTTGCACTTTATTTAATCAAAATCGATTCAGCGAAGCAGAAGTTATGCCCAATACAGTGAGGCATGGTAACACTCTAATCAAATGACATCGCCATGGTGGCCGCTGGGTGGTAGGTCTAAGTGAAGACTGACCATTGAAACGACCATGCTTGACTAAAATTTATATAACTTCGGTTTGCGTGAACCAACCTGTTTTGGATTTGGTTCAATTGACTCATTATAATATTCTCTTCAAGATAAATTGCTTTAGTATCAAAGTCATTTTAAACACTGCAACTCAATGCACTTGACTTTGTGCGTTTCTAAGAACACCCTTTATAAAATTTATGCAACGCTGATTTGAGGTTTTCTGAGATGGCCCGTTAAAATCGTTTGTGTTTCATTATGCTGGGAAATGTTTTGTTTAATATCGGCATGTGTGTTGATAATAAGTTAAATAAGTCTTTTATGAAGTTCTATGTCGGTCGATACAGAAATGAAGAGAGTTATGGCCCTTTGAAGCCCTGCACATTTTTTTTTCTTGCACCCAATATATAAATTGTAAAAAATATGCCTCATTGAGAGAAAGGTGATAATCATGATACAATTTCATGATAATTGTCTTTTTCATTATTCAGTCTACATTGCAAGAATATTTGGCTACTTGAATTAATTAAATTTGCCCCCTATAGTCAGATTTTAAATGATTTAAGATAAGCCATCATTCTGAACTTGATCGAGAAATCAAATTTAAAAGAATAATCAATTAATATGTGGAAATGGAAGGGAAAAAAAAAGGTATGGTCAGTCAGAACTCAACGACCCTGAAAAGGCATGTATAGCACACAAATGATTGAAGAGCTTTAGCCTGTATGGGAAACCCTCTTCAAAGGAAACAAGGCTGAAATGTTTATTCTTACTTGTTCACCATTTGAGCAACACCTTGTTTATGGGGATCAGAAGATTCTCTTAGATTGGTCAGATGGCTGTATACAAAAGCACCAACTTGTTCATTGTCCTCGTTGAAAAGAAGAGAAGCAATTTTCCCAAGCATGTCATCATTAGGACAACGCATTAAAGCCAAATAAGAAACAATTCTCAATTCAGAGTCCAGACTTCTATCCATGAAGAGATCCCACAAATTTTTGTCCTATGAAAATATGAAAATAAGAGAATGTGTATTAAAATTTTGCGCGACAAAAACAAGTTTCCCTTTATATGTTTGTGATCAGTCATTACAATCATTGCCATCATCATTATTTTCACTAATTGCAATTTGTGTTCCATCTCCAGAATGGGGTAACACGCTATAGTGCACTTATTATTATTATTATTATTATTATTATTATTATTTGCTCTATCATCCTCATCTTCATCATCACCATCATCATCATCAACATCATAATCAACATCATCATCATCATCATCATCATCATCATCATCATCACCATCATCATCATCATCATTGTCAAGCACACACTCAACATGCCCCAAACATTGGGGCAACAGATATATAACAATGTAGGTAAATAATTACTTGGGACAACCTCATTCTATTGTGGCTGATCATACACTGCCCTACCCAGGTAGTGCGTACTTTATTTAGAGAAAGAAGAGTAATAGAGAAGGAAATACTAGTATCGAATATACGCAAACGATACCGTAGGACAATACAATGGGCTCATTCATGATTAGCCATCTCAAGATGTATTGACACAGTGGGTGGCCTACAGTGACCAACACGCATCTCTTCTCCTCTCCCCCCGCCCTCTCTCTCTCACTCTCTCTCTCACTCAACCCCCCCCCCCCCCACATTTCCCATTAAATAAAACAAGAGTAAGACTATATTATTATAAATCCTTACCTCTTGAAAGTTCTTGCCAGTTGCATCACATTGATAGCCAATGGTTTTCTCAATGGAAGCCATGATGCTCAACACTGCATCATTATTTTCACAGGAGGTTTGTCTTTTGCAGTAATTATTGATAAGTGAGGTGACTGGCAGCAAAGCATCATCTCGAATATTCTTGTCATCAATAAGACCCTGCAGAAATAATGATAACATTTATTGCCATTAATTTGAAAAATCAAATGTGTAGTCACAAAAACATACGGTCAAAACAAGCGCATGTGCATTCTCTTACTTTTCAATAACCCATAGATGTTTTACAGAAATGCAAAATGATAATGCATGCTGTAGCCCAGTGAGTGATCAGGATAAATCCTTGTAATTTTTCAAAAGCAGACTTTGATGTGACGATTGAACAACAATACATTTATTAACAATGGGATCATTGTATATATTCAATCAATTGATCAAACTGTCAGTGCATCAGAAAGCCAGTAAGTCAATTAATCAAAAGAAAGATTATGAAAAATGCAAGCCTTCAATGAAGGCTTAAAAATTTAAACATGATTTGAAAGATATTTTTTTGTTGTGAATCATTTGATTGAATCTCAAAATGATGATAAAAATGTACACTTTGCACTATCTTAAGGCACTCTGTACTACCTTGATATCCAGAAGCATTTCAAATGATGGCTGTGGGATGAAAGCCAGGGAAGTAAGCCAAGCTTTGGCCTGGAGTCCGAGAACATCATTATTAGCAAGTAGTTTAGACATCAACCTAACAGAGCCAGGGGTGTTAGTCATTGGTAAAGCATCAAGGAAGAATTTGCTGTGAAGCAAAAGACAATATTTTTAGATTATAATTTAAATTAAACTACCAATCTGCAGCCTTTGTCTCAAAATTTTGGATACAAAGAATATCAAGCTGATGAAGACAAATACAACTTTATTTAAAAAATTGAGACACAAATGACACCTTCACTAATACTAAAATCTGTTGTCCATAAGGTATTATTTAGCCAAAGTTTCACCAATGTATTCAAGAAGTAAACTGGTAAGCTTTAAAAACATACAAATAGCATATTTTTACAAAAAATTAGACTTTGGAGAATGGTCCTTCAACACGAAAATGTCTATAACAATGATCAAAATTTTATAACAACGAGCTGCATGTCATGGTATGATGTAAAATTGATCAAAGTATTGAAAAGAAATGAATCTTTGCTCAGTTTGTATTCCAAAAGGTGACGTAATTTTAATGCTCACCAATTTATTATGATACACATAAGTTGTTTGAATAATTTTGAAAAATTTAAATAGACTCACTAAGTCCTTCCATTGGTAGGGCATAGAGTCTTTGTTTTAAGCAAACGATAAATCTCTTCAATGTCTTCAACGGCAACAGACTTCATGGCAACTACTAGCTCTGTGAAGAGACGAGGTGATTCCACTCGAATGTCATGAGCAGTGCTGTCACAGATAGCTCCCAACTTCTGTTCCACTGAAAAACGGGCTTGCTCTTTCATTTGCTGAGTGACTGAGTAGTCAAAGATCAGGGTGTCATGGGATTTGATGGACCCTATTAAAAGGAAGTTAATAAGATCTTCATGTTAGACAAGTTTGATGCTAATAAATAAAATAGATATAAAAATAAGAGAGCCTTGTCAAATCTTTTGTCTTTGAATTTACATTTGTTTAATGTATTGATTTATGATGGTTGAGTAGAGATTTATTGTGTTTACCTGTCCTGGAATCATCGCTGTTTTGCTCTGATTGAAAAGTTAGTTTCTGGGTGACTTTGGTGCTGCCTCCGCTCATTCCATTGGCAAATGGTCTGAAAATATGGGACTCTGAGCAGACAACTGATTTGAGAATACCACCAACTTCAGTAGACTGCTCACATTCATGAGTGCTCTTCATCAAAGGGAAAGACTGAATGTCCTGTAAAAGAATTGGAAAACATGAAGTGATAATGTTGAAAGCAAACTTGTGACAATCATTCAAAAACATTTCTCATTACATCTTCAACTAGACAGATTTTCTGACTTGTTCTCACTTTCTAATCATTTATACAGTAGTGATGAAAAAAAAAGTTACATTTTTGTTGTGTTCACTTTGTCTACATATGTGCATGAAAATAAATCATGATATATATCATGTGAAAGATAATTCAATTTTGCTTACACTGATACCAAAATACATTCATGTACATATGCAGTTGTAAGCGAGATATGAGGATTTGAATGCAAACACCTAGTGACCCCAGTTTGGAAAAAATGGGCCACAGAGCGCCATTTGCCAATTTTCGATAAACCTATGATTTTAAGAGTCGTCTGTCATTTTTCTTTCAATTGATAAACAAAAATGTAATGTTATTTTTTATCACTACTGTATATTAGGATTACCAAAAGAACAAAAAAGTAAATACTTTATAATTTAATTTTCAGTGGGTCATTCATAATATCTGGACTCACTGAAGGAATCAAATAGGGAGAGGTTTGGATAACAGTCTCAAAGCTCTGGTGGTTGGTGCAGCTGAGGAGGTCCTTGGATTTGGCTATAGTTGTAGCATAGAAACCATAACCCACAACTGTGTACTCTGTCCTGCAGGTTCCAGAAACATCCGTCTGAAAAGACAAGAAAAGATATTAGTACCATCTTCTTTTTCTCTTTTAAAATAAATTAACAAGGCTGTCACCAAATATATTTCTTTCTGACAAGACAAATAATTTGATATTGATTTTATTTGATATTATATGGTGTCTTAAGAAACATTCAATAAACAACTTTTTCATTGTCTAATGGAAGCATTTGTGTAACTTTAATACACTTCATTTGATAAGAATATCACTAAATACTTTATTAAGCACTTTAAAAATGCTTACAATCATACTATGCAAGATAATAAATTAAATCTCAAAATGTCTTTTTTACCTCAGTGACATTTTGGCTTTCACTGAGGTCAACCATGGTGTTCTGAAGAGCAGAG
Source organism: Plocamopherus ceylonicus (assembly GCA_039654545.1). Lineage (NCBI taxonomy): Eukaryota > Metazoa > Mollusca > Gastropoda > Nudibranchia > Polyceridae > Plocamopherus > Plocamopherus ceylonicus. Next base: position 4,101 of record JBCJKF010112133.1, on the reverse strand, counting down.
AGAAGTCCTTTTTTCAAGTTCACAGCCCAGACATGATCTCCGTCTGATTTGCAAACATGATCCACCTTACCATCTTGGTATGAAAACCTAAGAGGATAGGCTTCAAGGCCAGAGCTGAAGTGTGCCTCCCTAAAAACGATGTCAAGAAAAGACAAAATTTATTTAAACTTGTTTTAGATGCATGTTCATCCCACTAGATGGCAAAAGAATAGTCGACTTAAATTAATGGCTTCATTCATTTTAATGCAATGACGGTTACAATATTTATTATTTTTAGAACAACCAATCCTTTGTAACAAAATGTTTTACATGTACATGTACTAAGTTATAGTCAAACACATGGCTAAAAACCGACTTCAACCTATGTATTTTTAATTCAAGGTAAATACTCTATTTGACGATTTATGCTAATTTTAGGTTTCCCCAAGTACACAGACACAAAGAGGGATATTATGTATCATGAACTGAAACGGCTTGATGATGCCTGCTTAGGTTAAGATTTTCAAGGCAACATTGTGCTGTCAATGGGTTGAATTATCAATAACGAACAAATTATAGTGTCTTAAGGACATTGCAAACAGAAACACACAAATATCTTTTATCTTCTAATTTTTAACCTTTCATCATCATGCATGTCCAATAACCTTTAAGAGGTTTAAATAAATTTAATGAGTGGTCAAGAACTTTGAAATAAATTGGTGCCTGCTTACACATAAAAGCAACTGGCTCATAAAGTAAGGGGAAAAATGCCAATACTGATTATGACGTTTTATTCTTTGCTGAAAGTTCCCGTCCAATTGATCGAAACCCACTCTAAAACGTGATTTTGAAAAATCTGGAATCATCAAAATTATCTTTACCTGTCAGCTGTTTTCATGTTTCCGTTTCCATCGGTATGGAACAACTTGGTGTTTTTAAACTGGAGTATAAACTCACAAGGACTAAGAACCTGAATGTCAACAACTGTCTGCAGAGTCAGCCTGGCTTTGTCCTCAGATGCACCAGCCATGTTGGTCTCAGACTCAACTCTAAAAGCACATCGGAGAAAAATTGAATCAGTCCTTTTTAACACAATTCTTCTCGTCCTCTTCCTCTTCCCCTTCCCCATTCTTTTCCTCAACTGTCATCTCTTTTTTTCACCTTCTTTTCCTCCTCCTCTTTTCTTCTTCTTCATTTCCTTTTCTCCTTCCTTCTTTTTTCAATTATTTTTCCATGTCGAACTCCTCTTCAAGGTTATCTTTTGTCTTTTTATTCTTGCCATTAATAAATAATTTAAAAAAAGAAGAAGAATGATAATAATAATAATAATATTATTAATATTATAATCATTACATGTTATTATTATCATCATTATTATTATTATTAGAATTATCATCATTATATTATTATTATTATTATTTATATTATCATTATTATTATTATTATTATTATTATTATTATCATCATCATTATATTATTACTATTATTATTATAAAAATTATTATTACTATTATTATTATTATTTACATAAAAATATGTTATCATTTTTATCCCCTTCCTCCCCCTGCTCCTCCTCCTCCTCTCAGCATCATCATCATCATGACTATTATTATACTATCATGCACACATATTGATACGAATTAGTAACATATAGACATTGCTCAAGTTTGTCTTCATTGTGTAGGGGGCTCAGGACAGGATTTGCTTGTCGATGATTTTTGCATTTCCTGTGTCTGACTGTCTGTCCATCGGTCTTCCCGTAACGTGTGATGTGTACTTATGAAAACAACCCACGCATAAATGCACATCATAGGAATCATCGTTGGCCTACCTGTAGTCATATGAGTAGGTTGTTCCTGGTTTATAATGGAATTTGAAAGAGCCAGCGCACTTTGTGGAGCATTTTTCAATAGTATCTGGTTTGCTTATTGGGCCTAGGGAAACAAAATTTACAAAAAAATTAATACTCTCTTGCTTCATTGAAAACGGCACAGATCTAGCAATTGAAATTATTTCTTTAACCAAGGATCGATACACCGGCATTGATGTAAGATTAAACTCTTTGGCTACACTTTGTCGACACGTGGTCAAACTGTAGCCAAAGACTGAAATCCTGTCCATGCCGATATATGACCAAGCCAATGATTACTCTATCACAATCACATCTAGTAGCCCTTGTTCAGACTCATCCCGATATATGGCAAATTATAGTCTAAGACTTAATCGATCTCATGCAGATATAAAGGCTTGAAGTAATCAAAAAGTTAATATAATATGACATTGTCGTGATTCTTGCTAGTCCACATTTTGTTCTGATATGTAATGAAAGTTTTCATCTAAAATATTCGTAAGATTACCATTCCTTAAAATAGGGCCATAGACACTTGGCCATGTTTGCACAATATTATGATTCTGAAATAATATTCGTGGTAAAATGTTCAATGTTCTTGCTATGCAAACATCAAATGAACTTTCTGCTCTATTTGTATGATATCGCAACTGAAGACTGCAAATCGACAAGACATTGCAGAATATAAATAAAAAATAAAAATAAAAAAAACCTCCTAAAATTCCACGTATTCTTTTCGATACGATACAATTTCAGAGCACATAATAAGCATACTTTAAAATGGCTATTAATACCAAAGCAAAGATACCAACAATCAAAGACAAATTTTAATTTGCATCACTGTTATCAAAATACTAAAATCTAGATAGAGTAATTTTTCGAAGGGTTGACAAAAATATTTATTTCAACTGAGTTTGTTGGCTTTTTTGAAGACTATAGCTACGTAGCACTAACACAACCAATAAACCTCATGCTCGATCTACTCTAGGGACACAACAAAGACTGCTTGTAGGCTAGTAGTCATTGGGACATGATTAGACAAAACCCAAAAGTCGACGTCGCGAGTAAAAACGACAAAGTGTAAGAGTAAGAAATCTTCACCATTAAAGATTAAACATATCAAATATATACTATATATATATATCTGAGAATATGGTATATTCTGAGGAGGAGTAGGAGGAGTAGATGATGGAGGAAGAGGAGGAGGAAGAATAAGTAATAGATGGACGCAAGCGATGGTCCCTTACTAGTCTAGAAGGAAGAAATGAGAAAAAAAGAGAAGTAGGAGGAGGAGATGAGTAAGTAGGTATGGACGTAAGCAAATAATAAGTATGTAGGTGATGAAGTGAGACTTTCTATCAGATATTTAAAAGCCTTTTTTTCTCCATCGTTCACTGATACGATGTTTGTTGGTTGTCTGAATACATCTCATTGCATTTTTTTTTTTAATCTAATAGTTAGAAACATTCTCGTCGATTTTTGCATTTACAAACCCACCAGCAGTGAAAAACCACTTTTCGCTTTTCATGACCATTCAGGAAACATATAAACCTGGACATTACCGGTTTTTCTTGATTGAAATCACCATTGCATCATGATTTAAAAGAGTTATACCTCGACAGCGCATGATGCCACTGATACACGAAATTTTAATTCTGACTGATGCAGACCACGAACATTATGTTGCAAAACTGAACTTTAAATTAAAGTGCGAGAAAACGACTTCAAGACTCATCCTCTGCAACTTATAAGACATCAGTGAACTTCACTATTGAAACAAGAAATCATTTAATTCAAAGCATTGGACGTGGACATAGAAGATAAAGACCTGCCAGTAATTACAACTCAATCAGAAATAATCTACATGAAAACAAAGAAAAACAGGGTTAATAACGAAAGATCTGATCGTCTTTCAGATTTTCTCACTGCCTTGATTTTTGGCAGGTAGGAAAAAACGTCTAGTACTTAGGAGAATGAAACTTAACGGCTATTTAATTTTAATAAAACAGGAGAGTCACGTGTAGATTTAATGCACTGTAAGGGTCCCTTCGAAATACTGAGATCCCTCCGAGCAAATAGTCCTCCAGAATTCATAAATCTCCCAAAAATAGTGTTGGATTATCAAACAGAACACCGGACGTAGAAAGGGGCACGGAATATTATAACCATAAAACTCTTTGGCAAAACAAAGCAGTCAAGAAAATTGTAGTCGGTAACTGCCTTCAATATACATCTTGTCCGTTAGTAAGATTGGACAACACCATACATAATAT
>JBCJKF010112024.1:0-10284 GCA_039654545.1 Plocamopherus ceylonicus | reverse complement strand
CAACATTAAAATTCGACCGACTTCGATACTGCCAATCGATACCGCACAAGGTGATTCCAGGTGTGGGGTAACAAACGAAAAAGCGCCGATCTGTTACAGTTACAACTTGATATCAGACTAAAACATCGAGATGGTATTCACTAAGTCTAACAAATCATTCATGGTTTAGATGTAGATCTAGATCAAGATTTGAATACATGCACTTATTCATTTGGGGCTTTTTTTTTAATAAGTCAGATGTCATGTCTTATTCTATGTTAATATCCATGAATCTCACCCGTTGTTAATGGTTGTTCACAATGTCCTGCCCTCCCTTTGTTAGTATATTGATAGGGTGGATGAATATCTAAGCTCTGGTAGCTTCGTGCAAAGCTTTCCCTTGCATACTCACATAGCTCAAGACACTGTATGTAAGTGTTAAATAGAGACTAGCTTGCAGGAAGTTTTTCTGCTGTTGCGAATAATCACTCCCAACTCTAATGGCCTCTTCCGTCAGAGTTGACGTTCTGGTAGTAATTTTATATATTGCTTAACCTGGCTCGTATTCTAAGGGGAGTTTAGGTGCCCAGCGAAACTCCCTTCCCCTCAGATCTTTGCCTATTCTACTTAAATTCAGAGTAATGGACTTGTCAATAAATCTGAGGTACAAGAGATTGTAGGGGTGCATGATACTAAAATGACTTTTTTGTAATGATGGGCTTGCTCTTTATCATCCATCTCCGATGGGACTAGGTACGCATTCATCCTGCTTACCAAAGCACGAGAAGGCCGAAAACCCCCCGAAAATTTTAGATATTAAATCAAGTCTGCACAGCACAAGATCAAACCCCTGACCTTTGGCTCGGTGATGAAGTGCCCTTACCACTGAGCTATCAATGCTCCCAACTCTAACCTAACTGGAAGAAGGGGATGTCTTCAGTATCACCTACTATGAGTAGGTCCAGGAAACAATAATAATTCATCAGGGTGTTGCGAATAATCCCTCCCTTTATACATTTATGACACCTTGCCTTTTCTCAGTAAAAATGAGTGAGTAAAATTTGAAGAAGAGATTGATATTCAGACATCACACACATTAAGCACACTAAACTTGCAGGTTACAGTTGTACTTCACGTCAATGCAAAGTAGGTCATGATATTGTGTCGTGATTGATAGCCTTTAGCTTTGGGTGGGTGGTTTTGCAGCTCTGTGTTCGATGAGATGACATTTTGATGTAAATAATTTTATGTCAACCATTATAAGGAAAGTAATATAAAACATCATTGTCAATTATCACATTTCTCACAGTACCATCCCATGGTATCAAATTTTTTCAAACTGATTTCCTTAAAAGCAAGTCAATCAGGCATACGCTTCTCAACAATTTTCCTTGGCAAGCAAAAAGCCTTTTTCTTGACCTTTCAACTTGGGATGACCCAATAAGGTCAATTTTTTTGTCAGACATTCAGTAAGAAAGACTTCCTGAATTTGCTGGATGAGGAACGTGGTAATTCAAATATACACATTTCTGATAAAAAGTGATGTAAATGGTCCTTGATCTTTGTGCTCATTCTACTGAGCAATGCAAAAACTTTTCATTCTGGGTCCCATCCAATTCAATTTTGTCCACCATTTCAAGAAGTAATTATTGATTCCTCCAGTCTTTGAAATATGACAAGATTTCTTTATTTCCTGTCACTGTCATTCCTGTAAATTGTCCTATTGTTTCTTATGCAGGTTTTGTGATTGGTATTTTACTGACAAAGTAGACGCTGAATGTTGATCATCACCTATTGTTGAAGAAAGATTGCTATGGCAACAGAGGAGTTGCCTGGGTGAGTCGTTTAACCAACTTGAAAAAATAGGATGTCATTCAGAAATTAGTCATCACATGGAGGAATTTTTACCGTGGACCCCAATTTCAATGAGCTCAGACTGAACGAGACCTCGCATCCAACGAGATACATTTTATCCCTCATAAACTGTTAGTAAAATAAATCGGATTGAACGAGCGCCAAAATTGTGAGCCTTGGCTTGGAGCACAACCAGAGCTGTTTTGAATCAGTTTGGCCACTTTTACCCTCTTTCTTTATTTGGGTTTGCATCGATCACTGCCTGGGGCTTAACACAGGTGGCCGGCACGTAAATCTAGACCTAACACTAAAGCAATAGGCCTAGTGTTACTGTTCATTGGTTCAGTATCCCTGTGGTTGGGGAGGCCTACTCTGAGCGGCAGACACCAACACCCCCCCCCCCCCCCTCCATCCCCAACAAGAACTACACATGAAGTGTTTAAGCTGAGTGTGTACATTCTACTTCTTTGCCTTCCGTCCATCATGAAGGCCTATGAAGTCAATGGATCTGTTAGTTGCATTGCTTCCTACACTCACACACGCACCAAAGCAACACATTAAAGAATAACTACATCAAACAAAAAACTCCCAAAAAAAAACCCATTGATTTTGTAATGATCTCCACCGCACATTTGGTAAATTGGAAGACAACCAGATAGGAGCCAGTTTCATGGTGGGTGCCAACTCTGTTGCAGATTTGACATCATTGGTCATTTGTAGCAGATTTTCAAGGCAATAGTAACAAACCAGTAAAAGTGACGGCACTGCATATTTTATGAATGAAAGCTTAGCATTACTTTTATCATAGTCATGACAAATAAATAGAATCAAATATGAGGCTTGATTATTATTATAGCACAGCGAAATAGGGAGTGTATTGGCTTGGTAAGTAAGAACTCTTGTCTTCTTTATGCAAGGTGATTTGGTAGTGCCAAAACTGTCCCGGCAGGTTCAAGTCTCAGACTTACAGGATCCAAATTTTTTCCTTTTATTTCTCTATCAAAAATTATTCCCTTCCATGTTTGTAATCATTCTAAATGGCGCCCATTGAAATTGTCTAGATCTATTGTTATTATTTTGTCAGATCTATTTCATTGTGCTATTATCACAGTAGTGGTAATATAATTTGCCAAATTCATGCCAGAAGAGTCCACAACGGCATCAGGGTGCGCACTAGGCTAACAGTAACATTTTCTGCCCTATTAAGATCCAGTAATTGAGTAAGCTATGGTACCAATAATATTACTATTAATGGTAAATAGTAATACATTAATAGTTGTACCATTATAGCAAATCAACATAACTGTTTGAAGTGTATGGTTATGACCGAGCAAGCAGGCAATGGAAGCATTCTCCACTCTCAAAATCTAGATCTAGATAATTTACGTTCAATTTCTTAGTTTTGTAGACCAAGATCTATCTAAGACGCCATGAAATAGGCAATCAAAATCGGTGGCGTCACACACATTCGATTCCCTTCCTTCCTTCATCTTTCAAATCTGCCTCAAAATTGACAATGACGTCAAATCTGCCATGAAATTGGCTCCTACATACTACCCAATATAAGTTGCGTCATTGATGTGAGAAATACACGGCCAAGTTTTTAACAACTTTAGTGAATATCATTCCTACCAACCAACATAGCTTCTATCTTAGCATCATTTAACTTCAATCGATATTTGTTGATTCATGTTTTAATTTATTCAAAACATTTTTGGAATCTTCCAAGAAGGGAGAGAAGATTTTGCAAAACAACACTTTTATAAATTTGGGTATCATCAGCATAGAAAGTGGAATCTAGTTCAAACCATGATATGATAGATTTAAGTGGCTTAGTGTACATGTAAAACATTTTCAGCACAAGGACAGAGTCTTGGGGTGCACCAAAACGTAGGTGATGTTCAGCAAATCTGACACTATCGATCACCACAGTCTGCTTTCTGTCCGTCAAATACTGATTTCGCCAAATACTGTGCAGGTGTCAAAGCAGATATAATTGGGACATCACCATCCCTGTGTAACCATGTCTCTGTGATGAACATAAGATCTGGCTGCAGTAGCAAATGTTTTTTATTTAGTAAGTGTAGTGACGCATGAGCTGTGAAGTTACCTCTGTTTCGTTGTACAACTTTCACACATGACAGTGGCCTTGAGTTGGACTCTGCACAGGAAGAAAAATGTATGGGATCTGTGACGTCAGTTTCATTGATAAGTGTCAACACAGTCGGTTTTCGTATGCATTAGCTTAATTTGGATAAAATCTAGTAGGTTCATAATATGCAAATCAAAGTGCCAATTTAAATTTGTACAAATAAATCAATCATTGCGTTGTACAGTTAATAAGATTAATAAAGTGTATATGATGATTTCATATTAGGAGATTTTTGCACAATTAAATTTGTTTCTTCATCAAATGTAAATTTTCATATTTACTTTTAATTCTTATTATTTTAGTTGTAAATGCTAATGTCATATAACATGAAAATATTTCTTCCTTCCCTTTCATATTTCACAGCCCAGTAAATGGAGTGCCTGATGAAATTTTGTTGAAAATATTCACAAAATTGTCACTGTCTGACCTCCTTCTAAGTGCTCGCCCTGTATGCAAACGTTGGCTGCGTCTCTCCAGGGATGAAAGTCTTTGGATCAAGGTTGACTTCAGCACTCTTTTTCAAGGATGTGAACATACAAATAGGACAAAGAATGCCAATGGTGTAGAAGCTCTTCTTAGTGACATTCAAGACTGTGTTGAAAAAATAACATTTAACAATGTGCCACTAGAAAGTGAATCATATGAACTCTTTTGTCGCTCACCCAAAAACTACCCTGAAATTTCTTTTCAGAAGTTGAGCAGCCTTGATTATTCTTATAGCTCTGTAAACCTTTGTCATCTGCGAAGAGCTCTCTCCACATACTCATCGATCACGGAACTGATTCTCATCTATACAAAAATATTATTAGCGGATGTTGTTACAGAGGTGCTTCATCTTCCACATTTGAAAAAGTTGGTCTTCCATGATATACATGCTTGGGAAAATTTTCTAGACCACCCTCAAGATTTTTCTCGTAATACAAATTCTAGATCTCTTACACAAGTACCAAAGCACTGTCCACATCTAGAATGGGTTGAGCTCTACACCATGTGGGCTAGATTTGATGATGATGTGATTCAGCAATTTATTCTTTGGTGTTCTCATTTAAAAAGATTACATTTCACTTGGTCTTCTCATTTGACAGAGATAGCATTTAAAAACCCCAAGAAAGAAAATTCTGTGACTCACCTTGGATTGGCAGATAGGCAAGGTCAAGGGGCTTACCTTGATTTTGTGTTACCTCATTTCCCAAACTTAGTTTCACTCACTGTGGCCGGATTTCAAGTTTATCATGAAGATTGCGTTACCCTGGGTGCTTGCTGCCCAAACTTGCAGGAACTGATTTTAGATGTGAAAGACTTGAGAGAGCCTCTCAATGTATTCTTTTTTGGTATTCATCAGAGGGATACTTTTCTTTGTACTGCAAAACTACAAGAAATTGCCCAGCATTGTAAATTTTTACGCAAACTTCATGCACCATGTTCAAAAGTGGATGATGAGGGATTTTCATACTTGTTGAAGCACTGTCCCCTGTTGGAAGATATCAATTTCATGTGTTGCCCAAATTTAACTGTCAAATGTCTGCACATGTTATCAAAATACTCTAGGAACATGAAGTATGTTAATTTTCAGTACACATTCAGTACTCATGAGTATTTACATGTTTTACTCAGCAATTGTCTACAGCTTTATGAAGTTATTCTTGATACAAAGATGTCAGACGGAACAAACTCATTGCAGCCTCACTCATTAATGTCCCCATCAAGTCCTCTTTCACCTGCGAATGCTTGTGATTCAAGTCAATCTTTTCCAGCCTGCAATACTACTGCACATAATAATGAAGACCTTCCTTTTATTGATGTGCTTAGCAGTGAAGAAGAAGAAGACGAAGAAGTGACTCAAACCTCAGATGCTGACATAAATAATTCACACTCTTGTTCCGTTTCTCAAAATTGCATTTTACAGAAAGATGATATGAGGAATGTGGCATATCATGAAGCAATTTATTTTGCAGTTCTCCCCACACATTGTCACATAGTCACACTTTCATTGAAGGATGCAAATCTTTCGAGTTGTGATTTACAACAGATCTTTCAACTTTGCCCAGATTTGACTCATATTGATTTGGATGGCTGTATAGGCTTGAAAGATGAAACTATTCAATCTCTCATCAGACATTGTCAGAATTTGAAGGTTCTCATGATGTCTTCAAGAGAAAACATTCCCTGTCATATTGGAGATGATTCATTGAGAGCATTATGTAAATATTCAAGAAATCTTGAGGTGATCTCAATACTAAATAATCGCTGTATATCACACAAGGGAATTTGTTGCATCTTGGATTCTCTTGATAATTCTCTCAGGCAACTTCATTCTTTGAGTTTTTGTGTTGGGGCCAACTTCAAATGCAAAATGCCATTACCAGATGTACATTGGTTAAAATATCTCTCAAAGCGATCTGCAATATCATTAGAAGAAGCAACTGGTTCACGAGGATCATCACACTATAGGATTTTACATCTTGAATTTTTACGCAGAAGATATTAGACAAAATAAGTTTATGTGCTCAGTTTATGTGTGATATGTATTGACTGATTTGTGTAAGATAAACAAAAACTTTCTTCTTCATTCCTTTTAATCTGCAAATGTTAACGCTGCAAATTTTACACTTTTGATCGTTTATGCTATGTAACTGCCACATTATAAATACATATGCAGTGCCACACGCATTCGTTGAACTCATGGATTCCTCGAACTAATTGCAATGTCCCAAATATTTTCCTCTATTTTCTAAACATTTTTTGACACATTAGTCGAACTCGTTCACGGATTCCTCGAACTATTTGCCTGCTGCTAAAGCTGTGCGAGCAATTTTCCCGATCTTACTGATTAGTTTGAAAAGCCCACTAGGCTTATCCGATGGCTAAAATAGCCTGAGCCGTGTTGATGTACCATATACAACAGCATAAGTAGTTTGAAAGGCCCACTAATCGTACTACTACTAATACATGTACTAGCCGGTCGGTGACTAACAATGGTCCTCATTATGTTGATGTATCGGCTTACTGTATACACCTGCATCAATCGTCTGAAAAGGCCGTTAGCACTAGTTGGTGACAAAAAACAGCCCATTCGATGCTGATGTTTGCATGCGATAGTGTAGGCTACCTAACACTACACGGGGTGAGTAACACAGTAGGCCTTGGCTAGCTCTGACCCATTTTAGTAGTGTATTGCACCCTGTCACGATATCCGACCGTATTTATAATAATAAGAAAAAACAACAACAAAAACAAAACAAACAAAATAAACCGAATAAAAGAGAACTCATGGCGATGGAAACATTGGTAATGGGCCATGCATGCATTGGTTTTGCTCGTTCAGACAGCAATGGACATAACTACAATATTATTTCATCCTATAGGGCTCTTCACGTGTCATATCGTGTTTCACGTATTGCTCAAATCACGGATTCCTTGAACTATTTCTGCTGTCCCAACGAGTTTGACAAATGTGTGCTACAGTGTACCTTCTCTCACAGAGAAGTTAATTTAAAAAATTGATCATAAAAAATAGAAGTCAAATAATCATGCTGGAATTGAGGAAACAAAATCCTTTTTCATGTCTATTTCTCAGTTTGAAGAATAAATAGATCAACTGAAATATGCAAAAGCAAAACAAAGTTGTACATTTTGCTTTGATTGTATTATAGCAAATTTTTTTGTCCATGAGCAGTGGAATACAATGGGCTCTGTTTACATCTCTATTGTTGACGCTTTTGACAGTGTAATTAAACTGCAATCCCATTTTGCTTTCTTTTGTTTTTGAAATCGTACATAATTCATCTTACATCCACATAATCATTTTCCGCACGAACATGAAAGCAATGCACTCGGAAATATCAGGAGCTTGGAAAATAGCGAGAGCAAAATAGCGAGTAAAATCTAAATCCCTGTTTTTCTTCCTTATTTGAGTCAATGAACTTAGCATGAAAGTAGCGAGTAGGAAAAAGAGGTGAACTCTGAAATAGTGAGTATTTCCTCTCCCAGAGGGTAAAATTACATCAAATCAACCTGAAAAACGACTCACAAACACACGCACACACACACACAGAACTTTTGTTTTCTATAATATTGTAATGTAAAATGCATATATGCCTATGTGTCATTTCAATTATTGCACTGCATTACTACTATTACATAGGTATGCCTTGGCATTCTCATGCCAACATGCATTATGTGAATCTATCCCCTTTGATGAGAATGACTATGTAAGTTGTTGTAAGCCTGCCGTTTTTGTTTGTCTGTTCCAAAGTAAATATGAATTCTTCTTCATCTTTGTTGTTCTTGTTCATGATTTTGTTTGAAAATCAAAACTAAAACCAAACCAAACAAAACAAACAATTGGTATTTTCTCAGCCGCGACTTCATCTGTATCGGTGAAATAGCCTTGTGGCTTTTACTCACGTACTTGTAATATCCAAGCTACTGAGTATGCTTTCACTTTCAAGACTATTTTAGGCTGCTCGTGAATAGCAAGAACTTGGAAATAGTGAGTACATAGGGCTAGACCCGTTGATCTCATTGTTTCCAAGTTCTACTTCAAAGGCAAATGTAGTTATCTAGGACTATATCAAGAAAAAAAAAAGTTTAATATAGTATCAAGAAAAAAAAATGTTCAATATAGACTTGTTCAAATGAAGTTTTTAAAAAATACACACGCTGGCACACTTACCCGGTACGTTTACCTATACTCTATAATATCAGGTGTCAGGTCTCATCAAAGCATTTGACTATCTGAACCTTCCAAGCTTTACTAGCATTTAATTTGTTGCTATTGATATATTCTATACAATATAGCAACCACTTGTGCACATTTTCATTCTGAGCAACCATCCTTCAAAAGCCATGCATAAGAGTCAAGAGCTTTTGTCGTTCTATAAACATATAAGTACAGTGCAGCCGCCTTATAACGAAATCGTCGGGACGGGCAATATTATGTCGTTTTAACCGAATTTCGCTTAATCCGCTTACATAATATGACCTATATGAACCAAAAATAATGGGAGAAATGCTATGCCGCTGCTACGAACCAAGGTCAATCATATTTTGTGTATGGCTCTGAAGAGGGCCGTGTTTAGAACTAGCTGGTGGTTCTAGCTTGCTGACTCGAACTCTTTGATTGTCGACTGTCTGTGCTTGCTACAGCTCTGAATAACATCGCACTTCTTGTCCTCTGCTTGCTCGAGAACATCAAAGAGCATGCCGCTGTTAGCGTATTGTTGGGCAAAACGCTTCGGGGTCTCAATGGCTGCTTTAACCTCCTTGCTGGAGACTAATTGGTTAGAGGGGTTGGCGCTTTCATCATCATCGCCATCTGACTCGGCTGCAGACACGATTGGTGCTTAACAATCACCTTTTAGGCCTACATGTATAGCACAAGCAGTTGCCAGATGTGACTCTCTCATTGGACACTAACACGAGCTCTCTCAATGGTAGGCAAGCGGACGTTCTTATTGGTTGGCAAGCGATGGTTCTCATTGGTCGGATCGCAGGGTTCTCATTGGTCGAAGAGCGTGTGTTCATTGTTTTTTTTTAACCCGATGTCGCTGGTTCTGACCGAGCTGGGAGTGTCGTTATATCTGAAATCATCAAATTTCATGTCGCTTTAACCGTTTCTCATTACTAATGATGTATAAGGAAAAAAACGGGACTTTGAGATCATGTCTGTTTAACCGAAATGTCGTTATATCCATTGTCGTTATAACTGGGCCGCACTGTAAAAATTTTCCAATTTTTGCTTTTTTTTCTCATCAAAGTAAACCTTATTGAAAGTCACTGATAACATTTTTATCAAATTATTCTTGCCACTTTTTTATCAAGCAATTTTATTTTTGATAAAAATGTTGCGAGTGACTATCAATAAAGTTAATTTTAATGTGAAAATCTGAAAATTTGTAGTTGTATGTTTATAGAAAGACACCAACGATATGTAAGTCTACCGTATTATTTATTATATATACATGTATAGAGAGAGATGGATGCAGAGTGTTACATAGTACATACTTCATCTTGTAGGCATCCACATGGTATATCCCAAGTTTCTTATGTCGTTGTCATTTTATTTCTTCCCTTTTAATCCTTCAAAATTTTTAACTGCAGCTTTGAATTTATTAACGTTTCATAAATATCTGTCACGCCTCTGAATAAGCATGCATTTTAGAAATTATTCATTAAGTCTTCTTCTTCTTGGCGTTTCTTCGCTGATGAAGATCTAAGAAGGGGGGTGTCCACGGCGACTACAGGCCTTCTGGTGGCTGACCAGACCGATGCGGGAAAGGCAGATCCGACCACAGTGG
>JBCJKF010111913.1:0-10286 GCA_039654545.1 Plocamopherus ceylonicus | reverse complement strand
TATGTGTGTGTGTGTGTGTGTGTGTGTGTGTATTTGGGAATTGACTTGCATTTGTTTTGTTTTGGTTTTGTTTGGCTTTTTTTTTTTTTATATACACAAATAGCCAGATTCAGACAGTACTGTATGCAAAGGATGTGTCGAAGAAATCACGTGAAAGAGATGTGTCGAAGTCAAAGAGATATATGTTTGGAAGGGATTTGTTTGTGTCTTTGAATTTATTGGCGACTTATTCAGAGGCGTTGTGTTGTTTCCTGGGCTTTCCTTTGCTGGTCAGCACTTTAACTATTTACATTGAGATTAAAAAGTAAACTCAACATTTTTCAAGACTTCTATTAGTTTTAATATTCAGTATCATCAATATTTCTATTAGTATTAATATTCAGTGTCATCAACATTTGGTACTGGTAAGATGCTGTTTCGTTGATATCTCGAATCACCATCGAACATAGTATTAAATATTCCACCTACTTTGAGCTTATCCTACTGTTGTCTCTGTGGCTTTGGATTTCATTGTGTCAGTCAATGCGCCTCATTGATGAATTCACCTCTTTCTCTTCTTTCACATTCACATTGTTAATCTGTCACATTGTTAATCTATTCATATTCAATGTATTATCCGAGAGTTGTATTTTCTCTTTATTGTATTAGCCGAGAATTTTATTTCTCGTTATTTCAAAGTATTGATGATGTCAACTCATGCTGTCCATGAAATCTGTCTTGTGTATTGTATGCCAATTAATGACATGTCCTCACTTCCTACTTTATGTAAATATATTATAAAACATAGTGGAATCTGTGACCAGACGAATTCGTTTAGCTTAACTCTTTGACTACTTAAAGCCGATATAAGGGTAATTAAAGACTTAAATTGTGCCCTTGACAATATAGGGACATGCCCATCCAAATATATGGGCACATTGTAGTCAAGAGTTAAACAAGCTTCATTCAAATCATCGGATAAAGATATCAAGGCTTTCAACTTTGTTCTGTATTGCCTCTTGCACCATCATCCTCTGGACTAGGCCTAGACATAGATCATACTAGGATGCCATTATTACAAGCCATTCTGGACAAATAGACCACCATAATTATAGACCATACTGGATCATACTGCTATACTTTAATAGACCATCAGAATAGATCACTATAATTTAAAGACCAGTTGTGTACACCAATTGACCAGTCTAGACCTCTCTTTACCATTAAAGACCATACCAGATCTAGACTGTTGTAGACCATACTAGATCTTGACTGCTGTAGACCATACTAGATCTAGACTGTTGTAGACCATACTAGATGTAGACCATTACAGACCATACTAGATATAGACTGTTATAAACTATACTAGACCATTGTACATTCAAACCTGCCCAAACGACCACTTCTGGAGGTTTCTTTTTAAAGACTGTTAGCACACCAAACCAAATTTTACAGGAGAGCGAAAAAACGTTCACAGCATAGCCTACTGCTAGTTGATTGGACTTTCAGCTTTTTGTTTTCACATTTACCACTGTATTTATGAAGCTAGAGAAGCGAGACCCGGAGTATGTTGTGAGCGTTTTTTCACTCTCCTGTAAAATTTGGTTTGGTTTGCTTAACAGTCTTTTTTTTGTTAAACTCCAGAAGTGGTCGTTTGGGCAGGTTCGAATGTACAATGAATGGTCTAGTATAATTTATAACAGTCTATATCTAGTATGGTCTGTAATGGTCTACATCTAGTATGGTCTACAAGTCTAGATCTTGTATGGTCTACAACAGTCTAGATCTGGAAGTAAACTACATGGTGGTGCTAAAAACTCATTTTCACCAAAATGTGTTGTTAGTCTTTAAAAAAAACAACAACTCCAGTCTTCTGTAAGACGACTATACTATTAGGACCAATACAGACTATACCTGACCGTTATTGACTACAATATTACAATATGTAGGTCATACTATAGTCTGTCCACAAACTATTGCCAAGGTTTGAAGATTTATAACTTAGAAATACAGGTTCATTTGTTTCCAAATTAAGCATGCGGACTTCAAATGGTTATGACCAAAGGATTTTTTTTTCTTTCAAAAAGAACAGAGAATTATTGATTTTGCTTCTTTGTGCTTTATAAAATCTCACGATGCTATAGACCTACATTTTAGAAGGTTTACTTGGGGTTCACATTCTGAAATGAAAAGAAAATACATGGGGGTAAAGGCTGCTCCTGGAACGAAATTGCTCCTATAGTTCTATAGTAAAAACTCACGTATTGCACACTTTCCCCATTGGCGGTGAACACACTTAAGAAACGGAAAATGAGCCTATGCGTCACGAATTTGATGATCATTTTGTCTTGTATAATTTCTGGCAGCGGCGTTGTTATTAAATTATAGCCCACACTTATTCTTTCATACTATAATTTTAAAAGATGCCCCTATAGAAACTCCTTTTAAGAGACACCCCTGAGAAGGGGTCAATATTCGGCAATTACTGTAAAGTTTTTAAAGGTTGTCACCTCAGTGCTGTGATAGTCCCTAAACATCAAAGGAATTTGCCGCTTTAGAAAAACTACGGCAGTTACCAAACTAATTTGGTCACAGTGGCGCAGTCGGTTGTGCGTTCAGCTGACAACCGAAAGGTTGGTGGTTCGAACCCTGTCAGGGGCATTGTGATTTATCCCTTGGGCAAGGTTATTTACACTACTTGCCTCCGTTTGCGGCACTGCTCTGCGGCTGACGCTCAGTTTCCGGTAAAAAATCAAAAGACAAATTTCCCTTCGGGGAAGAATGGAGTGGAATTTTTATTTTTTTCATTTTTTTTTTTTTATTTCAAAATCTTTTCGTAACTGAAAGTTAAAGATCGCACCGCGCAAAAAAATTCAGGAACTGTGAACCGTAGGTTTTCAAGATATTTGAAGGAGAACGTCGGCAATAGTTTGTGGACAGACTATAGATCATTATAGACTATACTAGTACAAGGTGTAGATTATACTAGAACTAGATTACTAAAATGTGGCGCAAATTTATTTGTGTTATCTACAGACAGTGGTGACATCTTTTATTTTATCTGATTAGTTTTGGTAAATGCAATGGAACCAGAAAACAAGGATCCATGGAAATGTTTTTGCAAACTTCTCATTGAAATGTTTGTTGTACTCGACTTTGTCTTAAGCGGGTTCCATCGATGTTTGATTACTCTTTCAAGTGGTTTGTGTACCACTGAGACTTTTCTTTATACCTTTGTCTTTAAGCAAGGCAGGAAAACAAAGGGATGGAATGAGTATATTCTAGTCATGTAACTTCTTTGATGTCGTCATTTTAAAACTCTTTTTTTTTTTCACTTTCATTTTTTTGCTTATTATCATCTTTATTATTAATGTTATTATAATGAATATTATTATTATTATTATTATTACATGTATTATTATTATTATTATTATTATTATTATTATTATTATTATTATTATTATCGTTGTTATTGCTAGTATCATTATAATAATTGTTGGCAGTGTTGCCTTTGGCAAATCTTTTGTTTGACAAATGCTGGAAAACTTTACTGTCTACTCATCATGTTTTTATATCAAATACAAATATTCATGTATACTTGTACTTTGTTATAATTTTGGAGCACAACAGGAGAAAATAATGTAAAATATATGTGTACATGCATATTAAAAACAAGGCTGACTGAAATTACAATGGAAAGGTTTACTTTGAAAATGTGCAACATTCTGTTTGATCTATTTGTAATGTATTTATCATGTACATGTATAATATTTATTTGTCCTCTATGTCTGTCGTCTTCCATACTACATTTAAGTGATGCAGTAGATGAAATATAAATGAAAGTCTGAGACTCATGTTCAGCCTGCACCCTTTGACTTAAAGTGGGCATTCCTCTATTGTTATTATAGTGCTATTTTAAGTCCTGTTTCTTTTGTTCCTTTACGTACTGCATCTGATCATTGGATTCCTATCAACTATCTTGACATAATTGTTCTTTGCCTCCTTTTTATCGTTAACCAATTTCTTTAACTCAACCCCAACTCATTAACTACTCAGAGCTGTTATATCAGCTTTAGTAGAATGTAACTCTTTGCAATGTGCTCATATATCGGGATGAACACGACCATGTATATCTGCATGAGCATGGTTTAAGTCATTGGCTACAATTTGCCCATATATCGGTATGAGCATGAACATACTCATCGAGATGTGTATGGGCAAATTGTAGCCAATAAGTTCAATCTTGCTCATGCCGATAAAAATGGTCAAAGATTCAAATGCAGGCCTAGTTCTCCATCTTTGTTGGTAGTTTGAAATACATGCATACCTTCGTATACACACATGTGCACAGATATATATACGCTCATTTACAATCTTAGTATGGTTGTAAATAAGACAGATAGTTGTCTTGGCCATGTGACCTTTATGTCATCGAGTACCCAGGTACTGGCAGCTATGACTCATGCAAACTACAGATGGTTCATTATTTCTTTTTTGTATATTCTTATTCGGGTTTGTTGTTTTTTTCTTCCTCTTGCAGACATGCAAAACATCACGAAAATGGCAGGAGATTTGGGTTATTGTTTGTTTGGGTTTTTTGGGGGGTGAGGGGAGGGAAGGAAGGGGATCAGGTTAATTAAATAAACAAATAGATGATTGCATTTATATAGCACTTTTTTGCCAATGTAAACAGACTCAAAGGGTTTTACAATACATTTATTGCCCCGCATATAGTGAAGTGCAGCCCTTTTAGTGCAACAACACCAGCCTATTGCCAGTTACTCTTACCCATGTTACACCTGGGTAGAATAAATTTTTTCTTGCTCAAAGAACGAACACGAATGGTTGTTTGCAGGATTTGAACCCACGACCCTATGGTCTAAGGTCCAATATCCTTCCCTAAACATCTACTTTGTACATGAAGAATTTTACAGCATGCTGCACCCACTTTTTGTTTACATAAGTAGTTATAGGTACCAGTATTTATTTCTTTTTTGTATTTTTATTTTTTTATTTTATATCCTTTAATATCTATTTTGGATGTCTTCTTGGTTTATCTACTACACTCCACTTTACACCATTTATATACATGTATATACATGTGTGTTTACTTTTCTCATCAATCAATTGGTAATTTTTGAAGTCTCATTTCTTTTCTTGTTTCATTTCTGAGACTAAATTACTGCTTGATTTAGTTTCCACATTGATCTTATGATCCCTTATATCGTATTTCTTCATTGCATATTCATGCAACATGCCATGGCTCTTTTGTTTGTCTCATTAGGATATAACATATACTTATATAAAATATATTTTTGTTTTGTATTTATTTATTATTTATTTATATATTTATTTATTTATGAGCATATTATAGGCAATTGTCACCAATAACTGTTTCTGTACATAACATTTGTCATTAACTGAGATTTCTCATCAAACTGAAGGCCATAACAATTGAACATTTTTGTTTTGTCCTATTTCCCATTTTCTTGCCATCCTTGGTGCTGTTTATTGTTGATAAATACATTCCTTTCAAGACAAGGAGTAATTTTACTTCTTTTTTTTCCCTCATGAGGCAAAGGATACTGTGTAAGATTGGACTAAATAAATCATGAAATTGTGTTCATTCATTATCAATACATCACCAAATATAGATATCAATTTTAATCTTCTTGTTTTTCTGTTAAGGAAAAGCTCCATAGGATTATTTACCCATGGTCAAGTTTTTGGTTTTCTTTTTCTTGTTGGGTTTTAGGTTCTTTTTTGTTATTTGTTCTTGTTTGGTTTTTTGGAGGACTGGGGGAATAGTTTTGTTTTTTAAGGGGGGGGGGGGTGTTAGTGGTTTGTTTTGTATTGAAAATGCCAATTTGAAATTATTTAGAATGTGATTTTTGTTTATTTTATTTATTATTTTTATTATTATTATCCAGGGATCTGTTGTCAGGCTAGTTTTACCCAGAACAGTAGATCCAGGCCTGCAGTAGAATACCACAAACATTTGATCTGGTTTGAAATTTTCGTCTTTTTTCAAAATAAAAGATAAGACAGTTCTTTATAAATCTAGTTCGGAAATTATAGAAGAATACTCACCATTTAATTCATCATTTTATTTTAAAATATTCAACCATTTGATTTGATGAAATGTTAATGTTTATGGTACCGGTATTTCCACCATTGTGTGCTATTTTGTTTTCAGAGTTGTTTAAATGATTATATCACTTGTTTTCTTTTTTTTTATGTATGTATGTATGAGATTTGCATGGAAAATGATGTATGTATTATAGAGAATTTAAACGGAAAAGTTGAAGAAAAAAGAAGAAAATTTTAACAAATTAGCAATAAAAATTTTGCTAAATATTTAATATTTTGTGTTTGTTCTTTACACATTTGTTCATGGTCTGTTCAGAGTATCATAGACTTGAAATTAACTAAAATCAATCCAGCCTGCCTTCACAATAATGATGCCAAAGGTCACACAGAAAACAAGTGAAATGCATTTATGTCAGAATTCATACAGAATATGGATGAAATGCAATCTCAGAGGATACATAGAATGCAGATGAGATGCTTTTATGCCAGACTTCACAAAACAAAACAAAAAACTAAAAAACAAAAAAATAATAAAAAGGAAAACCCGAAATAAACCAACAACAACAACAAAAGAATTAAATAAAGTAGAAATGAAACAAATCTAAAAATAACATGTGCAAAGCACATGCTTCAATCAAAATTACAAAGGAATGAAAGTAAAAGGCAAAAACGTCAACCAACCAAAGTCCCACCTTAGGCTACCAAACGCTCTGAATACAGACGAAAAAGACATTGCAAAGGCCTAGGACAACGGTTCTCCAAAGTGTCCTCCAACGAAAATTACTTACAGTCCTTTAAAAACACAAAAATACTCAGAAAAGGCGTCCCCTAAATTTTGAATCAGAAAATTTTGAAAATTATAATGCTTTTTTCACGCCGAAGGAACTGCAGGTGGCCCTGGCAAAAGCTAATCCATCTGCACCTGAACAAGATAACATTCGTTACTTTCTCCCTAATCTGCCCGTTCAATGTCAAAAAATCCTTCTCGATATTTTCAATCATATCTGGATTTCCTGTCGAATCTCAGATTCCTGGAAAAAATCCAACATCAGTCCTATCCTTAAGCCAGGCAAAGATTATACTGATCCTTCAAATTATATACCTAAAGCTCTCACTAGTTAACTTTGTTAGACCATGGAGCAGATGATCAACGATCGTCTGGTCTGGATCTTAGAAACCCAAAATACTTTAGCCAAAGTCCAATGGGGTTTTCGAAAAAATCACAGCACCATCGACCCTCTAGTTCAACTCGAAAGTTGTATTCGCGAGGTTTTCGCACGGTAAAAGCAAGTTCTTGCCATCTTTTTGGACCTTGAAAAAGTTTACGACACTACTTCGAGACATGGAATCCTCACAGATCTCCATGATCTCGACTTTCTAGGCAGACTGCCTTTCTTCATCAAAAACTTCCTTTCCGACCGAAATTTTCAAGTTAGGATTAATCAGACCCTTTCGGACCCTTTCCATCAAGAAGCCGGGCGGGGTCCCCCAGGGAAGTGTTCTCTCAACTTTTCTGTTTAATCTGAAACCCAACAACATTGTCAAATCTGTAGCGGCAAATGCCAACACTTCCCTTTTGTGGATGACTTTGCAATTTATATTGAAGGCAAATACTTACCCCATTTGGAAAGATGTATGCAACTTTGTGAGGACCAAGGCCAAAAATGGGTCACACAAAATGGTTTCAAATTCTCCACCGATAAAACTGTATATGTCCATTTTCATAGACAAAGAAACCTTCACACAGAACCTGCGATCGCATTGGATAACAAAAATATCAGTCTCTCCCATAGCCAATTGTTTGGGATTGACTTTCGACAATAGACTTACTTTTATCCTACATATAACAGAATTAAGGTTTGAGTTGTCAAAAGGCCTTAGATATCCTCCGAGTAGTTGGCCATATGGGCTGGGGTGTGGACAAAACGACCCTTCGTTTGTACCGTACTTTGATCCGTTCCAAACTTGATTATGGCTGCATCGTGTACGGTTCTGCACCTAATTACGCTCTCAAGCTTCTTGACACAAACAACACCATCAAGATCTTCGGATCGCACTTGGAGCCTTCAGAACGTCACCAGTAAAGAGTTTGTACGCTGAGGCAACGAACCTTCGCTGGCTCACCGCCGTATGAAATTCTCCATTAACTTACTCCTGAAGTTGAAATCTCTCCCCGTACATCCAGCTCATAAATATTTTTTCAAAGGCTCACCTGCCGAAATTTTAAACATCTCGAAAAAAAAAAACCTACTTCGGTGTAAGGGCCCTTCACCATGTCTCTCAGTAAGACTTTCGTCTATCAGACATAGATAAAAGAAAACATGAGATATCACCATGGAAGCAAACCGACAATTCGATTAATCTATCGTAAGAAAAATTTAAAAAAGACGAAGCCAATAACATTATTTATCAACAAGAATTTCTTAACCAGAAAGAACAATATCGAAACTTTCAAGAAATTTACATAGATGGATCTAAACAACATGAGCTGCCGCATTCTGCCCCAAAAAACCTTGACAAATCTTGTTAGATGCCACTGTAAGATAACACCTCGATATTCAACGCTGAACTCTCGGGGTTTCTAATGACCTTAAACCCTATCAACTTCAAAGATAACAACAAAAACTATGTTATCTAAACTGATTCTCTGTTTGCTCTGCTGGCACTTTAAAACCCTGCCAGAACCAACAAAAACTGTTAACAAATATAAAAAAGAATTGAAGTAATAGGTGGGAACATCAGAATTTGCTTTGTCTGGATCCCTGGCCATGTTGGCAGAAAGGGAAACGAAACAGCGGACAGGCTGGCATTGTCTGCGCTATTACAAATACATGTATTAACAAAAACCACTATGTTATGTTCTCTGATTTTAAACCGTTAACAAACAAATTTTAATATATAAATAAGATTTGACAAGATTTGGATCAGGAAACAAACTACATGATATTGTCCCAAATTTGAAAGATACCTTGCCAAAGGTTAACCAACTCTTTTCTTATAAAGAACGAACCACCACCAACATGTCCGTTCTGTGGTCAGAATTTAACTATAAAACATAATAATATAATACTTGAACGCGATAACTAGAACCACATTAGAGTATCCTTCTACAAACAAGGAAACCTCTATAACTTACTTCGAAACATCAAACATAAGAACATTCTGGGTTTTCTTAAACTTTTTTTTAATAAACTGTAAATATACCAATTAAAAACACACAAAAACAACCTTATGCAACCTTTTATCATTTTTATCACATTTTTATCATAGACAATTCTTGCAATCCTGTCATCTGATTACTCCGAATAGAAAGCCCTGAGTTCGTCCACTACGGATGTACAGGTCTATACCTCAAATAAACAAACAAACAAACAAATATAAATCCGCCCATCCTTCCATCCATTCGTCCCTCGATCCACCCATCCATCCTTTCATCCATTCACCCATCCATACATACATGCTTCGAACAGAGGTAGACGCCAGTTCAGTCGACATGCAACAATCCAATCGTTAGCCTCTCAGACGATTTTAATTAAAATTGATTGGCCAGCGAAACCCTAGCGATTGTTTTGATTGACAGACTGAACGTGGCGTGTTTGCAAACTGTGAGATGAACACTCACTCACCTTCACCATGACAGCTAGACCCGGGAAGGCCCACGGCTAGTCACTTACACACTTGGTCATTTTCTCTTCAGACTGGACCGGCAACAATGACATGCTCTCGGTATGTGTGGACATTTTTACTAAGGTTTTTCTTCTTTAGTTGAATAGTCATAGAGCAATTAAATCAAGATCTGCATCTAAATCTAATCTATTTATACCTTAGTTTACTAAGTTTTCACATATTTAATTGTTGGACTCTTGTTGAATGTTCTGACCAATGTGTAGGATCTTTCAAAGATAACAGAAATATTTTTCCTCTCCGAGCTGAATGTTCTTCAACAGCAAGCCACTTAAACACGACGACGTTCAAGAATAATTAATGGCGAGTGGTCTATACAGTGTAGTTGTCCACAACAAGGCTACCTACATTTCTGTCATGTGGAATGCGATCCTGGTGGTAGAGCGCATTCGATCAGGCCAGTGTTTTAAACATTTTCTTGCTATTAAAACTTTATCTCTAGATCTAGAATCTGGATTCATTCTCTCTCTCTCTCTCTCTCTCTCTCTCTCTCTCTCTCTCTCTCTCTCTCTCTCTCTCTCTCTCTCTCTCTC